>PVLD010030389.1:0-16902 GCA_004027595.1 Dinomys branickii
TGAAATACTTAGGAATCAATCTAACAAAGAATGTGAAAGATTTATTCAGTGAAAACTACAGTACTCTGAAAAAGGAGATTGAAGAGGATTTCAATAAATGGAAAAACATACCCTGCTCATGGTTAGGAAGAACTAACATTGTAAAAATGGCCATACTACCAAAACTGTTGTACAGATTCAATGCAATTCCCATTAAACTGCCGTTAGCATACCCCACATATCTAGAGAAAATATGCTTCAAATTCACCTGGAACCAGAAGAGACCCAGAATAGCAAAAGCAATACTGGGCAATAAGGACAAGTCAGGTGGAATCACAATCCCTGACCTGAAATTATACTACAAAGCTACTGTAATAAAATCAACCTGGTACTGGCTAAAAAACAGACCTGAGGATCAATGGAACAGACTGGAAGATGAAACCATAACGAAAAACCCACTCAGCTACCTAATATTTGACAAAGGAGTCAGCCAAACCCACTGGAAAAAAGAAGGCCTGTTCAATAAATGGTGCTGGAAAAACTGGCTTGCCTCTTGCCAAAAACTGAAAATAGACCTCAGTCTATCACCATGCACCAAACTCAGGTCAAAATGGATCAAAGACCTCAATATTAAAACAGAAACTCTAAATCTATTGGAAGAGAAAGTAGGTAAAATTCTTGAAGTTATAGGAGTAGGCAGAGAGTTCATGAACAAAAATGAAACTGCAAGGGAAACACTTCAAAGAATCAATAATTGGGACCTCATTCTACTGAAAAGTTTTTGTACATCTAAAGAAATCACCAGCAAAGTAAAAAGAAAAAAACCCACAAATTGGGAAAAAATCCTAGCTGGCTGTCCCTCAGACAAAGGTCTTCTATCTAGAACATACAAAGAATTAAAAAACATGTACTTGTCCAAATTCAAAGACCCAATCCAGAAATGGGCATCTGAGATGAATACACACTTCTCAGATAAATACAATTGGCAAATAAATATATAAGAAAATGTTCCACATCCTTAGTCATTCGAGAAATGCAAATAAAAACAACATCGAGATTTCATCTCACCCCAGCAAGACTGGCCAGTATTACAAAGTCATCCAATATCAAATGCTGGCGAGGCTGTGGAGAAATAGGGACTCTATTACACTGCTGGTGGGAAAGCAGACTGGTGCAACCACTGTGGAGAGCCGTTTGGA
The DNA here is from genome assembly GCA_004027595.1 of Dinomys branickii. Classification (NCBI taxonomy): domain Eukaryota; kingdom Metazoa; phylum Chordata; class Mammalia; order Rodentia; family Dinomyidae; genus Dinomys; species Dinomys branickii. The sequence continues at coordinate 1,179 of PVLD010030389.1, forward strand.
GATTTCTCAGCAAACTAGGTCTAGAGGTTCCATTCAAACCAGCTATTCCCCTTCTGGGTATTTTCCCAGAAGATCTGAAAACATCATATCACTCTGATATATGTGCACCCATGTTTATAGCAGCGCAATTTGTAATAGCTAAAATGTGGAAGCAACCCAAGTACCCATCCACAGAAGACTGGATTTAAAATCTGTGGCATTTTTATATAATGGAATATTATTCAGCTATAAAGAAAGACAGTTTTGGGGACTTTGTAGGCAAGTGGTCAAAACTGGAGTCCATACTTATAAGTGAAATAAATCAGTGGTACATGTGCAGGCAACGTATTGTATCACTGGTGTAAGAACCTGAGGGTGGGAATATAAACTAAGAGACATGAAGGAAATCTGTTCAAAACAAAGAACAGATGGGATGAGGGAAAGGAGAAAAGAAAGAGACAAAAATGTATGTATGTATATGTGAATATACATATATGCAGGAGGGCTAACATGGTTCTACTATTGTATTATATCACTTAATGCTAAAGAATAATTGATGACGGGCTATTTGATCAATCTTGTATGTCTGTATGTGTTATCCTGAACACACACTTCGAAGATATCAACATGTAAAGCAGCAACTATTGGTGTTTTTTTTTTTTGTCTTTGGTTTTTTGTTTTTTGTGTTTTTCTGTTGTTGAGAGGATTAATTGACCAATTTTGCATGTCTGTATCTGTGTTCATGTATATACACTTCGAAGATATCAATAGGTAAAGCAACAACCACTGTTGAGTCCATGTCACCTTGTCTGTAGATCAGTTTTGATTGTACTATTTTTTACGGTAATTTGTGTATGTGTGTTAATATGATTTTGTGCTTTTATGTAAAAAAAAAAAAGGAAAGCCCATCAGAATCACAGCAGACTTCTCAACACAAACCATGCAATTGAGAACAGCTTGGAGTTAGGCATTACAGGTCCTGAGACAAAACAGCTTCCAACACAGACTGATGTATCCTGCAAAACTATCCTTCAAATTCAATGGAGAAATGAAATATTTCTACAACAAAGAACAAGTGAAGAACTTCACAAGTGCCAAAACAACCTTACAAAAGTACTAAAAGATATTCTAGACAGAGAAAAAAGAGACCACAATCTCAAGAACAACAATGGAAAGGAAGACTCAAGTAGAGAAAGCAATTAAACAGATAGCAAAAGTAGAAAACCAGCAGCAAGTAAAGAGCATGACAAGGATAAGCCAACATATATCAATTGTAACAATTAATGTAAATGGTCTCAATTCACCAGTCACAAGAAACAGACTGGCAGAGTGGGTTAAGAAACAAAATCCCACAATATGTTGTATTCTGGAAACAAACTTTACTGAAAAGGAAATCCATAGACTGAAAGTCAAAGGATGGAAATCAAATCTCCATGCAACAGGTTCCCAGAAAAAAGCAGGGATAGCTATTATGTTTGAAAACAACATAAACTTCCAGACAAAAACAATCAAAAGAGATAAAGAAGTTCACTACATACTAGTTACAATCCTAAATATGTATGCACCAAATATTGGAGCACAAAACTATAAAAGTCAAATCTTAATACACATGAAAAACCAAGTAATCAATAATACTATTGTCATAGGGGACCTAAACATCCCTTTGATGCAACTAGACAAAAAATCAGCAAATAACAGATCTGAACCAAAGCTGCAAACAAGTGGACTTAGTAGATGTATATAGAGAGTTCCACTCCACAACATCAGAATACACATTTTTCTCAGCTACATATGGGACTTTCCCTAAAATAGACTATATATTCTAGCCTGTAGAGCATACCTACCTAAATGCAAAAGAATAGAAATTATCCCATGCATATTATCTGAACATGTGCAATGAAATTAGAAATTAACAAAAAAAGGAACTCCAAAAACTCCATTAAACCCTTGGAAATTAGACAACAACCTCCTGAACAACCAATGGGTCACAGAAGAAATTAAAGAAGAAATTAAAAAATACCTACAAACAAATGAAAATGCAAATACAACCTACTGGAACCTGTGGGATACAATGAAAGCAGTTCTCAGAGAGAAATTTATGATGGTGAACTCACACATAAGGAAAACAGAAAGAGAACAAATAAATACCCTAATGCACCTCAAACTTTTACAAAAAAAAGAACAAGTCAAGCCCAAAGCCCAAAGAAGGGAAGAGATTATAAAGATCTGGGCAGAAATCAATGCAATTGAGACAAAGAAAACAATACAAAAAATAAATGAATCAAAAAGTTGGTTCCTGGAAAGAATAAATAAAATTGAGAAACCCCTAGCCAACCTTATCAAAAAGAGAAAGGAAAGAACTCAAATTCATGCAATAAGGAATGAAAAGGTTGAAATTACCATAAAACCTGCAGAGATTCAAGAGATCATTAATACCTACTTTGAAAATCTTTACTCCTATAGGATAGAAAACTCAGAAGAAATGGACAAATTCCTAGATATGTACAAATTACCAAAGTTGAATCAGGAAGATGTCAAAATCCTGAACAACTCAATATGAATTAATGAGAATGAGAATGTGATTAAAACCTCACTGACAAAGAAAAGCCCATGTCTTGATGGATTCATAGTAGAATTCTATAAAATATTCAGAGAATATGTAACGCCAGCACTCCTCAAACTCTTCAATGAAATTGAAAAAGAAGCAATTCTCCCTAACTCATTTCTGGAGGTAAGTATTATACCGATGACAAAACCTGAGAAAGACCAATCAAGAAAGAGACCTATAGGCCAATCTCTCCAATGAACATAGATGCAAAGATACTCAATAAAATACTAGCAAATAGAATGCAGAAAATCATAAAGAAAATTATACACCATGACCAGGTTGGATTCATTCCAGGATTTCAGGGATGCTTCAATATACACAAATCAATCAGTGTAATACACTATATCAATAGAGCCAAAGACAAAAACCACATGATCATCTCAATTGATCCTGAAAAGCTTTTGACAAAGTCCAACATGCATTCATGATAAAAATCCTAGATAAAATTGGAATACATGGCCTTTACGTCAATCCAATCAAAGCTATCTATAACAAACCAACAGCCAACATCATACTAAATGGACAAAAACTAAAAGCTTTCACTTTAAAGTCAGGAACAAGACAAGGATGTCCATTGTCACCACTCCTATTCAACATAGTTCTGGAGGCATTAGCCAGTGCAATTAGACAAGAGAGAGAAATAAAAGGAATAAGGATAGGAAAGGGAGTAAAACTATCACTATGTGCAGATGACATGATACTTTACATGGAAGACCCCAAAAGCTCTACAAGAAGACTTCTTGAATGAATTGACAAATTCAGCATTGTAGCTGGATGCAAAATCAACACCCAAAAATCAATATTCCTATACATGAACAACAAACAGACTGAGGAAGAAATTAAGTAAACCATACCTTTCACAATAGCACCCAAGAAATTGAAATATTTAGGAATAAATCTAACAAAAGAAGTAAAAGATCTATTCAATGAAAACTACAGTACTTTGAAAAAAGAAATCAAAGAGGATTTCAATAAATGGAAAAATATTCCTTGTTCATGGATAGGAAGAGCCAACATTGTGAAGATGGCCATATTACCAAAATGGTTGTGGAGACTCAATGCAATTCATATTAAACTACTGTTAGCATACCTCACAGATCTAGAGAAAACATTCCTTAAATTCATCTGGAGCCAGAAGAGACCCAGAATAGGAAAAGTATTCTGGGCAACAAGGACAAGTCAGGTGGAATCAAAATCCCTGACCTGAAGTTCTACTACAAAGCTACTGTAATAAAATCAACTTGGTAGTGGCTAAAAAACAGACCTGAGGATCAGTGGAACAGACTGTAAGATGCAGCCACAAGCACAAACACACTCGGCCAACTAATCTTTGACAAAGGGGCCAAACAAGCTCACTAGATGGAAGATAGCTTCTTTAATAAATGGTGGTGGAAAAACTGGCTTGCCACTTGCTGAAGACTGAAAATAGATTCAAGTCTATCATCACGTACCAAACTCAGGTCAAAATAGCTCAAATATCTCAATATTCAAGGAGAATCACTAAATCTATTGAAAGAGAAGGCAGGTAAAAACCTTGAAGACATATGAGTAGGCAGAGAGTTCATGAACAAAAATCAAACCGCATGGGAAACACTTCAAAGAATCAACTGGAACCTCATCCTACTGAAAAGTAGGATAGTGCCGTCATGTTCCAGAACATCGTGTGCTCATCCTGAGCCTTCTCCTTTCTCTGCCTCAGCCTCCCTCTGCTCTCTGCAAGGTTATCGGAGTGTGAAACTCTCCCTCTCTGCTTTTGCTTCTAGGAAATCCCAAGTAATACAAAAATCATTAGAGAAATTAAATAAACATGCAGAAAACTGGCACAACACACTACACTCCAAAGATTACAGAACAAAATGCCAATGAATGAATAAAAGAGAATGGATTCCAGGGATTTCTAAGGCCATAACAGTGACCATAATGGGTTCTGGGATGTATGAAGGGCTAATATAAGTATTAAACCACTTAAAAGGTCTTCGGGTACCAAGATAAAATGTAATCACACTATCACAGTTTGAGGACTACTGGTACCTAGCCCTTAATAAGACTTTCCCCAGATTTTGTCATACCCCTTGATGTCTCTTACGGCCTAGAGGAAACATTTTAGACTCCAAGACAAATTAATACTTTTCCTAAGTGCAGGTGGACATATTCTATCTGAAACTCTAACCTCAATTCAACCCAAAATAAAAGTATTTAGGTGTAGCTGTAGTGATGGCCTATTTCTCTAATCCCAGCACTTTAGGAGGCTAAAGCAGAAGGGTTGCGAATACAAGCCTAGCCTGGACAAATTAGTGTCATACTGAGGCACTGTCTCAAAATAAAAAGAAAGTAAAGAATGGGCTGGGGAAGTAGCTCAGTGAAAAGGCCCTTAGTCCAGTCTTCTATGCTGGAGGCAGGGGGAGAGGAAGAGAAGAGGGAGAAGGAGAAGGAGAAGGAGAAGGAGAAGGAGAAGGAGAAGGAGAAGGAGAAGGAGAAGGAGAAGGAGAAGGAGAAGGAGAAGGAGAAGGAGAAGGAGAAGGAGAAGGAGAAGGAGAAGGAGAAGGAGAAGGAGAAGGAGAAGGAGAAGGAAGGGGAGAATCAAGAAGAGGAGGAGGGGAGGGGACAGGAGGGAAGGGGAGAGATAGAGGTGCTCTGCGGCTATGTGTGTGTACTCCCATGTACATGCGCACATACACGTGCGCCTAATATCTGTTTACCAAGTTCAAGGAAGTCAAGGGTCATCTTTACACAGTGGTTACCACTTTTCAGATGGAAGAATGGAGTGAAGACAAGAAAGCAGCGTCAGGAGGGAGAAGAAATGAGAGAAGAAAGAAGGAATGAAGGGAGGGAAATAGGGAAGAGAAAGAAATGGAAACAAAGAAATTAAGCCAAATTATTTGGATAGATAATCAAAGGCAATTTGAGAGAAGGGGCTTAGACATACAGACATTTAAGAAATGGAGAATGGCTGCAATCTTACTATTAAGAATTAGGAGGTAAGATTGCTGCAGGGACTGAAGAGGATGGATAAAGGATGACATTTTCCGGAACTGCAGCATTGGTTGGTTTTCACCTCCACTGCACAAATCTGATTGCAACAATGGTAGAAATACAGGTGCTGTAAAGGCTCTGGGTTTGAAAAAACAAAGACAACTTATGTAAATAGCTCTTGTTTATTATTTGTTGCTTATTATTTGAAGGAATATAAGTAAAGAAATCCTTTTGCAGCTGGAGACATCTGAGGGTTTCTAAACCTAATGATGGATGGAAATACATAAGAGGACATTTGATTTTATGTATTATTGTATTGTATGCTATGGTTGATACGTTGTGTCAACTTGAGTTTAGAGGCTTGGCTAAGTGACTCAGCAGTTCTGCATCTCTGGGCTGAAAGGACATGCGCTTATGGATGTTGTTCATTGTGTCAATTTGAGAAGTCCGGAAGCTTAACTACTGTGACTCAGCAGGGAGCCAGGGTCCTCACTTTGTATTCATCCTGAGCCTGTGCAAGAGCAGGGCAAGGAGATAGTGTGGGCGTAAAGGCCCACTCCCAGGGCTGGTAGGCTGCAGGCAATAGAAGGGAAATGAGGATGGAATGACTACTCACTCTTTTCTTCAGAGAAGCTGCAGTCTTCTCCTTTGGCTTAGTCATCTCCTGGTTTCTGATGCAGACTTTTCTGGCTTCTACCCGGGACCCTCAGCCTTCTGGTGTAGACCCTTCAGCCTTCATCCTAGATTCTTCATCATTCCATTGCAGACCCATCAGCCTCCTGATAGGTACCTGCATGGACACTGGAGTGAGCTCAAGGGCTTCAACTGGGCTCTTCAATCTCCTCATCAAACTCTGTGGCTGACCATTGTAAGCCAAACTTGTAATTTCTTGTACATTGGTACATCTTGTGTTATATCGGTTTCTCTAGTAAACCCTGACTGATACATTTACTAAGGAATGCCAGTGGCTTTCAGCACCAGAAAACAGAAATTTAAGTCCCCTGTGGTATGTGGGTATACCCCACATAATGAAGATGCATCAGTTCAAAATACCAGAATTTTATTCCCCCATCTCCAGAAATTTTAAGTCTGTGGAAGATAGCAGGTGAGTCCTCCACAAAAAAATTGTAGGATCTCAATTAAAACATTCATTATGGAATGCAAAGTAGGAGATAAAGTTCCTTAAAATATTTAAACACTTGAATATTATTTTCTGTTATCATTGATAGTTCTTACAACAAACTCTAGAAAGTCAGGGAATAGTTAAATGCTTTATGCCACTGCACCAGTGACAAGAATGCTTATTATTTATTCCTTATCACTTATTTGATGCTCCCTATAGCTTAATGAGGATGAAAACGTCTGCTTAGAATTGAAGCCCATGAATCTTATGCACCAGACAGACGAAGAAGTGATCATGTATAATATTTTAATATACCCCTTTGGGTTCAGTTCAGCTGTCCATGGGAACCATTAAAGATGATGAGTGCTAAACAAGCAAATCCAGAATGGAATAATGACGTGCTTCATTTGTTTCTAAAGAGTTTAGGTATTTTTCCACTTTTACAAACCTATGGCTCATCATGTTTCAACACTGACAAGTCATTTGTCAAGTTATAAATTCTATTATTCCCCCTTCCTGACCCTGAAGGCTATTCTCGGCAAATTATGACAAGCCACATCACAGGTCTTATTAGAAGAGTCAAATGCGATAATTATTTATCAAAAACTAGTTTGTAAAAATATCCAGTGCACAGAAACAGTATTTGTCTTCACATGGTTATATTTTCATATTAAAGCCTACCTATTAACAGCTGAGCATATCTGAGAGCAGCATTAATATAAATATAAGATATGAATATTTCCACTTGCAGTGTCTGTAGTTTTGAACTAGTTCCATTGGTGCAAGGTAACATTACACTGTATTAAATATTGCAATGTCATTATAAAACTTGTGGGCTCAAGATTTATCAGTGTACATATATTTGAGTGTATTGTGTGTGTGTGTGTGTGTGTGTAGTGTGTGCAGCATAAATGTGTTTATCCCACATATTATGTTTCCTGTACTTAAGTAATGGAGCTAAAATATGACTAAATTCTTATCACTAAGATTAAAAATTGAGTTACTTACTCAGAAAATTTATGTTCTTACTTTTTCACTTTAATGTGATTATGGAAATTCAACTCATAAAAACATACCACAGTGAAAATTACGTTTCTTCATGCTCCTCCATGTGATGGTTTGTTAGTAGTTTTGTCTACATAAGACATTAAAGCATGCTTTGGAGAAAACATTATAATTTATCTTTTAAGATTGAAATTCCATTTTTAATATTGGGGATTGAACTTAGAGCATTCACTTTTCAGCATATCCCAAGTTCTTTTGAATATATTTATTTGTTTCTTTACTTATTTAGAGAGAGGATCTTGTTAAGTAACTAAATTATCCTGGATGGAGTCCAGCATGGTGTATATGGCTGCTGCAGCCTCCAAGAGTGTGTGTATTACAGGCATATGTGATCATGTCTGGCTTGGAATTATTCTTAGTTTCTTGTTGTGTTCATGGTGATCAAATTTAGATATCGACAAGGCATCTAAACTTTAAAACTCTACCTTCTTATCCAGAGCTAAATTCTCTAAATCTAGATAACCTTGAATAGAATACCAGTTTATTTTAAAATATTAAAATTAGATTTCAAAAATGCATTCATTATTGTGGAATTTCTTTCAGATATTCTTATGTGGTCAATTATGAACACCTAAAATAATTTATGTTTTGATAAGTAGCATACTATTTAAAATATGTAGTGCTTTAAGGACATGGATTGTACTTTTATAATTTTCACCAGGATAATGTTTTCTACATGTATTAAAAGAGAAAATAGTAACTATACTCTTTTCCTTTGAGTGTACCCTAGAAATACATGACACCTGGTGTAGGAGTCGGGGGGAGAAGAGGGAGGGAAAACCTCAGATATAACTGCGTAAGTATGCAACCTGGCCAGGAAATAAAAAAACTACTCCTTGTTGAGGTGTGGGAAATACTCCTGAGCCCTCAGATTTATCTCCCAATCTGTGTTAACAGTGATTTCTGCGCAGCACCATGAAGGCCAAGAAAAATGCTCTCCAAGATTGAACATGCCCAGGAAGGAAGAATATACTGCCCTTCCGTGAGGGGCAGGGAGCCAAACATACAAACACTACAAACACGGGACTCACTTTCTTTTTATTTATTGCACCCTTTGCCCCAAGTTGTCATCTGTCCCTTTTCAAATGCAAAATGTGGAGAGAATTTAATTGGTCCAGTCACTGGGTGTAGAGTGCTGACGATGAGGATGTGCCCTGACCAGTGACTTACCGGGTTCTCTCTTCCATGTTTTTTCTAGGACCGACTATAATCAACTATAGAGAAACTCTCTCCCCCTCCCTGTCACAAAGATGAGATGTGTGTACTTTGCTCCCTGTTGGCATTAGCCACCTGGAGACGTAGTCTCCAATTTTTGGTTCAAATTCAATATATCTGGGCCCAGGCACAATGCAAATAAATTGTATTTTCAAAAAATTATCTAAAATACACAGTAAGATATCATGAACAGTTATGGAACAGAGCTTATTGGAAAAGAAAATAATCCACCTGAAATGTGCCCTTAAATTCTCAGACATTTACTTAAAGACAACAATGAGGATGTTAATTGGTGACAAGATTTATTTACAATTTAGAGCAGAATACACTTGAATCTATTCTCTTACACTGTATAATTGAAGAGTTAATTATTTAAAACTATATACCAGCCTGACATGGTAGCACAAGCCTGTAATCCCTATACCATCTGAGGTTAGGTCAGAAGGATCACAAGTTCCAGCACAGCCTGGGCACTTGGTAAGACCCCTATCTCAGAAAAGAATAAAAGTAAGAAGGGCTGGAGATTCAGGTGAGAGTAAAAGCCCAGGGTTTCATCTCCAGTACAGATAAATAAACAATGAATAACTGTGCCCCGTATCACTCTCGCTGTCCGTACATGCAATGTTTCTCTTTCTCCTCTGAAAACTCACTCCTTTTGCTAATAATATACCAGACAGTAAATACTAATCAATCCCAAGAAATCTCTAGTGAGATGTATTTCTATCTATTCAACTTCTGTTTCAGTGCTTAACCTCTGTCCTGAGAATCTGACCTTGGCTTTCTTAGCAGTGTACCAGTTATAATGCTGCTAACAAGGCTGGATAATTCCTTCCCAGCTGCTCACTACCTCTCCATCTTTTACCTTTTTCCGAGGATGCAGAAGGAAAAGAAAGGTTAAACTCTTCTCCCTCTGATAAACCAACCAGAATTTGTTTGGAGCCCTGCTTCTTGGCCACTCAGCATATTGAAGAAACTTAGTTAACTTCTTTCAAAATTCAGTTTTGTCAAATCTTAAAAGAGGATCATGACAGTGACAGATTCCTAACCACTTCTTTTGGGTAATTTTCTCATTGTTCCATTCGAACGATATTCCTTAGGGTTCCAGATGTTTTTGGACAGACCATAGCCAGCTAGGTATATTTATATAGATGTGAGGGAAAAGAAGATGATTTTTTTAGTACAATGCAGAATGATTAAATCCAGCCAATTAACATGGCTATTGTGATGCAATTTATCAATAGTATTTGAATCCTCATCGCTGACATACAGAAATTCACATGTTCTTTCTTTCCCTAACCATCCCAAAATGAAACTGGTGCTTAATTTTTATGAATGTGGTGGTAAATATATTACAGAAATATGCTATTTGTTCCTGGTTTTCATTTAGCAGTATTGCTTATGTGTTGCTTAACTTAAACAGCTTTGCACATACAGATAAAGCACAGGTAAGAAATAATTGTTATCCCAGTTATGAAATAAATTACTATTTGGTAAAGCTGTCCATTTCCTAACGAACAACTTAATGAACATTATCAAATCTAACTTTCAGAACTTCCTGTAAATCATTTTTCAAATAAAGATTTTAAAGTTTTTAGCCCATCTTTAGGAAATCAGTCTCCACTAACGGGGTGGAAATCTATGGTTGAAAGCCCTGCTTTCTCCTACAGGTGAGCATGTGTGTCCTCCAAGCAGCTCCTCCACCCGGGCTGCAGCTTCCGCCTCCTGCTACCACCTGCATAAGGACGAAGGCCTCTCTCTTACCCCTCCTCCTCACATGCATTCTGGCCTCACATAGCTCCTAGGAGTCCTCTGAAATTAGCGCATTTTTCATGATCTGTCTTATTTTGCTCTTTCACTTATTTATACTCTTTGTAACTGTGATGCTCTGGCCTTCACAACTTTGATCACTGGGACAGACACTGAAATGGACATAAAGTAGATTCTACTGGTAGTTGTAAATATTGAACATGTCTACATATATCTATCTCTGTCTATTTACCTATCAACAAAAGAAGGTTCAATTCAGCCACTAGCTAGAAAACTGGCTTTATATGAAATGTTCTACAAATAGCAAACTAGCTTCAGAGTACTTTGCTCTTTCTTGAAGGATATTGATTGGTACTTTTTGTCTGTGTAATGAACAGCCTCTAAGTCTGACCCCAAAAATTCCTTTCAGTACTAGAAAAAATTGAATTCACCTGAAAAAAATGAAGAAACACTTTACTAAATGATAATTTTTTGATAATGAATTAAATTAATCACCATATATACACATTATTTTGTGATGGATAGCCACACTTAAGCAATATTTCTAAATTAAAACCAAAGAGCAACAACATACATCTCTAACATATTTAATGGTACATTCGTAAAAATTAAGCACCACTTACATACTGGGATGGTTAGTAAAACAAAGCATATATGTATTTCAGTGATGTGGACTCATCAAGTGAATCAGGATATTTTATCAAATACTTGATTTCTGAGAATTTAACAAAGGGGAAACTATGAGTGATTAACAAAGTGCTGTCACCAGGACCACAGTGAAAGTCAGTATGCAACATGGTTGATTATGGGCTATAGAGTGAGACTAAATGGTTCAAATCACAGTTCTGCTACTTACTAGTAGCCATAGAGACTTGGAAGACACTTTTCTCTCTTTATTGCTCTTTCATCTGTAAAACAGGACAGTGAGTGCTATCTCATGTTGATTTAGAGGAGGCCTAATGTAAACATGCATTTAAAACCTATAACATGAGTGGAATTAGGTCCATGCTCCCAGGTTTATTAATATCACTATCGTTAGTGCATGAATGGCATTTCAAGTAATCTAAAAGCTTGATTGATAATAGGCACATACCACTCAACAGGAAAGTCACTATTTGAAAGCTGCCATTTATTATGCTATATCTTTAAGTAGTAAGGGAGAGTCTCATTAGTATTAAGGGCTAACCAAAATAAAAAATGCTCATTTTGACAACATAAGGTTACAAATTATTGATGCCTTGTGATACAATATAGACAGAAGTCTATATTCAACACAAACAAAATATCCCAAAATTCCAACTTCAACACTGTTTTACCTCTATAATGACCTCATTCACTCTGATTCTTTACCGTATAATTTAATAATAGGAAGACTTTCATTCACAAAAATCCAAGAGCTCTGTATAAAGCTGATAAAAAACAAAATCAGATGATTAAGAAGTTGTGTTGGTCAGATACTGGGGAATTTGTGGAAAGAGGAGCAGACATGTCAGGGGTTACAGACATTTCACTGGAGCTGTAAGAACTGAAGAATGATCACAGTGTGCATAAGGACAAGTATGTGGGTGGACATGCACACTGTAGTGCGGAAGGTAAGCACAGAAGGGTAAGGTTTACCGGAGGTGCAGACAATAAAACTATAAAACAGGTTGTGACTTTCAAAGAATTAGCACAAGAAGGAAAGAGAGAAGGTAGAGGAGGTGAGGGAGAAGAAGGAGAAGAATCAGAACAGGAGGAAAAGGAGGAATGGGAAGAGGAACAGCAGGAAGGAAATGGGAAGATGAAGAAATAAAATTATAAGATAAAAGACAGAAATAAAGGCACAATGTGATACCAGTTCCTCAAGATGCATGTAATTATGCTATATTGCAAATATACCCATATGATGAAAAAGAGAAAGAAATATGATGCTGATTAATACTAGAGAGAAATAAAATAGTGAATTGCTGAGGGGCTCACCTTGTTCTTTCACCACAGATGGCAAAAGTCACGTAGTCTCTTACAATAGAAATGATACCTGCCTTGTTTTACTTTTAAATCAGAATATGCCTGCACTTAGATAAAGGGAGGGAAAGTGAATCTGTCCTTGCGAACAACAGGAACATGAAAAGGTACGAAAAAGTATAGACAGTTGAAAGGTACATTTTGTGTCCAAGGAATCACCAGTTAGTAAAAGGTTTAGGAAGGGAAGGGATAGTGTGACATAAAACACATCTAGGAATAAAAACGGGTGCTGAGAGCCACCTTACGGGAATGCAGTGTGATATAACCAAAGTTCTTTTTGTGCAGGTGTCACCTGTGTGTTATAAAATACAAATTTTCCAAAGCTGCAGCTTGGGTTTTCATTTTCTTGAAGGAGCCGCTTGGTTCTCAACTGTAAGGCAGTTCAGTAAGGTAATTGTTTGTTTTACACACCTTTTAAAAGTATTTCCCAAACCTCGATCATAAGCAAGCATAGTCTACACTCTTTATAGTTAAGCCATTATATTTCTAGTTCTCTCTCTATATATACATATGTAGTCCTCCCCAAGAAGGACCCGCCCTCCATCACAGAGAATGACCAAAAATTACTCCGTAGCCACTCTTCCTTCAGAATTGTAGTTTCTTTAGTTCTTATTTCCAGAGACATAGCTGTAAAATGCAAATTTTATAATAGAGTCCAGTTGTTAGAGTTGGCATGCCAGCCTATTTAGTTTTCTCAGAAATCCCTGCTATAAACTTTTATGTAGAAAAGTATATTCTTTAGTCACCTCCATATTTTCTCTAAGGCATGTTGTAATTGAGGGACTTTGGTTTAAAGACATGGTATTGTTTTTTCTGGAGTTTGGGAACTTCATTTTTCAATAAATGTTTTTCTTCCTGACCTCCCTATGTTTGGGAATTTGAACTTTACACTAAAGATTTTAATGTAATATGCGTAAAACAATTAATGGATTAGAAGCATAGAAACTTGGAAGATAAATTACAAAACATAGGAAAATGCAAAATGACTAAGGCAAGATTGGGAAATGAAAAGTAAAGGAAAAATATTAGATTAGATAAATGCCACAAATTCTCATCTTTTTTCCTCTGTGCGTGCCAACATAACCTAATAACTATGTCGTTTATGTTCATTCATACCAGAAACAATTATTGAACAGAGCTGTATGTGTCAGACATTATTTTAAGGAAATGGAGTCAATCAATGAAAACCAAACAATATGTGGCAAAAAATATGGTTAAAGCAAAGACTAAGTATCACTGAAATTTCTATTGGGGGCAAATTTGACACTGCTGAGGATCAGCTATGATGGGCTTCCAAAGAACAGAGAGAGGGAAGGAATGAGGTCCCAGAGTTAATGGGACTTTGATGGTTAGAGGGAAGATCATGCTCAGCTCTTGAGAACATTTTGGCTTTTGCTCTGAGTGAAATGAAGACTGATCAAGTTATCACCACTTTGCTATAATTGGCATAACTGAGGGATGACTCTTGTAGGTGATGAGAAAGAGTATTGATTTGAGTATGTTTACCAGTGGCGGTTATGAGACATACAATACGACCAACATGATTTCTTAAAAGAGAATTTTTTTTATTATTATTATTTTAAAAGTACAAGAACAAAAACATATTAACAAACAGACACAAAGTAGTATGAGAATAGTACAATCAAAACTGATTTACAGACAGGGTGACAGGGAATCAACAATGGTTGTTGCTTTACGTATTGATAATTTTGAAGTGTATATTCAGGAACACAGATACAGACATGCAAAATTGATCAAACAATTAATCATCAACTATTCCTTACTATAAAGTGACCTAAGTCAGTAGTCAACTATGTAAGATATGCTGTACATACATACTTACTTTCTTACATATTTATATATATATATATATATATATAATTTTTCTTTTTTCACTCTCTCTTTCTTTCCCTTCCTTTAAAGTGTGATAGAAAAAGAACTACATCAGCAACAGAAAAAAAAAAGAAACCGGAAAGCATTAACAAGAGACACAAAGTAGCACAATAACAGTATGATCAGAATTGAATTATAGACAAAGCAACAGAAAACCAACAATAGTTGCTGCATTGCATATTGATATCTTCAAAGTGTATGCTCAGGATAACACATACAGACATACAAGATTGATCGAATAACCAGTCATCAACTATTCCTTAGCATTAAGTGACATAATACAATAGTAGAACCATGTTAGCCCTCCTGCACATATGTATATACATATATACATACATTTTTGCCTCTTTCTTTTCTCCTTTCCCTCGTCTCATCTGTTCTTTGCTTTTGAACAGATTTCTTTCATGTCTCTTGGTTTATATTCCAACCCTCAGGTTCTTACACTACTGACATAATATGTTGCCTGCTCATGTACCACTGATTTATTTCACTTATGAGTATGATTTCCAATTTTGACCATTTGCCTACAAAGTCCCCAAAACTGTCTTTCCTTATAGCTCAATAATATTCCATTATATAAAAATGCCACAGTTTTTTAATCCAGTCTTCTGTGGGTGGACACTTGGGTTGCTTCCACATTTTAGCTATTACAAATTGCGCTGCTATAAACGTAGGTGCACATATATCAGAGTGATATGATGTTTTCAGATCTTCTGGGAATATACCCAGAAGGGGAATAGCTGGTTTGAATGGAACCTCTAGACCTAGTTTGCTGAGAAATCTCCAAACTGCTCTCCACAGTGATTGCACCAGTCTGCATTCCCACCAGCAGTGTAATAGAGTCCCTACTTCTCCACAGCCTCACCAGCATTTGCTATTGGATGATTTTTTAATACTGGCCAGTCTTGCTGGGGTGAGATGAAATCTCGATGTTGTTTTTATTTGCATTTCTCGAATGACTAAGGATGTGGAACATTTTCTCATATATTTATTTGCCATTTGTATTTCTTTATCTGAGAAGTGTGTATTCATCTCAGATGCCCATTTCTGGATTGGGTCTTTGAATTTGGACAGGTACATGTTTTTTAATTCTTTGT
>PVLD010030390.1:0-16899 GCA_004027595.1 Dinomys branickii
TTCTTCCCTAGTATGAACTTTGGGCTTGACTTACTCTTTTTGTAGAAGCTTGAAATTCAGCACTAAATTGTGTATTTGACCTTGTTCTGTTTTTCTGATATGGGTATTCAACACCATAAATTTCTCTCATAGGACCACTTTCATTGTGCCCTACACTATCTAGTATATTGTAATGGCATCATTGCTTACTTGTAGATACAGTCTAATTTATTCTTTGATTTCTTCTATGACCCTTTGGTATTCAGGGGGGTGTTACTTAATTTCCATGTGTTTATGAAGTTATTGTGGCTTATTTTGCTGTTGATTTCCAGCTTTGTTGCACTATGCTCTGGTAATGTGCATATGACTTCATTTACTCTGCATTTACTTAATCATGTTCTATGAGCTAATATGTGGTCTATTTTGTAAAATATCCCATTTGCTGCAGAAAAGAACATGTATTCTGATGTTGAGGGATGGAACACGCTAGAGACATCTACTAAGTCCATTTGTTCAAAAGTTTGGCTCAGTTTTAATATTTCATTTTTCATTTTTTGTCTAGTTGATCTATCTGCGGCAGAGGAGTATTGAGGTCCCTTGTTACAATTGTGTTATTGCTTATTTGATTTTTCTTGTCCATTCATTTTTTTGTATAGTTGGTGCACTGCTGTTTGGTGTGCATAAATTTAGGCTTGTTATCCATGCCTCTTGAATTTTTCCCTTTACAAGGATGTAGTCACCTTTTTTGTCAATAGAAGCAATATGGCTTTTCTCATGGACATAGACAAGTTCAAGATACTAAATCCCATAACTTTTCAAGGCTAGTTAAACATCCAAATTTTAATAAAAAATATCCTGAGTTTTAACTTTTTGTGTCTAATTTGTTTTTTGTTAGAACATTTCTGTGATACAGATTAATGAGGTTTGTTTAGGGAACTTAGTATATGTACTTGATAAAAATATGATTATTTTCAATTCCATTATTTCCCTCCTTTTCTCCCTACTCTAGTTTCTTGTCCCCTTTTCAAAAGTCTACATCCTAGTTTCCTCTATTTATTTACTTTTAGTTTTCACACAAAAGCCAGATCAGATGATATTTAATATCTTGAGCCTAGTTTATGTTGTTATACATGGCTGTTAGTTTCTTTTTAAATGCAAAATATTGCAATGGCCAAAGAAAACACAGTTGTCAGCTGGACGTAGTTTATGGGATTCAGTTTTCTGGACGTGAGACATACCTCAGAAGTAAAGCGCTTGCATAATATATATGTGTACCCAGGATTAAAAAATTGAGTAAAGACTCCAGTGACAAAGGCCCACTTGTGCTGGAATCCGATTAGCGGGGCGTTTCTGCCCAATCCCGGCTGTGCGACTCGGACCTCGCTCCAGTGACAAAGGCCCACCAATGCCGACATCTAAGCAGTGCTGCATTTCATGGTCCACATGCCAGCTGGGTGACTCAGACCTTTCCCCAGCGACAGAGGCTGACCTGTGAGGACACATGAGCAGCGACACCCTTCTCCTCTGAACCAGAGACAAAGGCGGACTCACGCAGACATCTGGGCGGCGCCGTGCTTCCTGCCTGTGCCCGGGCTGTGCAACTGGGACCTTTAACCAGAGACAAAGGCGGACTCGCGCAGATGCCGGGGCAGCGGGCATTTCACCACCTGCCTCCCGGCTCTGTGACTGGGACCTTTCTCCAGCGACCTGCGACACCACATGAGCAGCGCAACCCTTCTCCTCTGGTAAGCTCCACATCTCAGAGCTAGGAAGGAAATCCAACTGGGAGGACCTGTTCCTGCTGGTGGTTGAGACCTGCAGAGTGGAATCAGCCTCAGGCTCTGGGGTCCTCGGGGTTGGGAGGACCTGCTACACCCTGACTAGCTACCTGAGGAACCTGAAACAGAAGCCGCTGCCTAACCATCATAGGCTTCAAGGCTGAGACCCACACTCTTCCCGTCCACACACTGGACACTCGGGTACCGAAGCCCAGCGCTCTCCCAGTATAGCAGCTGTGGTCTGAGCCGAGCACCCCAGCATTTACCTGGGGTGCCTGGGCCCAGTGGTTCACAGTATGCTACCACCCTGGGATTAGTTTAACATCCAGGTAAACTAAGGTCCCTAGAGTCCTTAGTGAGCTGCCTGGTTAGTCAGTAGCTCAGCACCAGTCATCTAATATTCAAAATGACAAAATGAAGGGGCAAAATGCAGTCTCAGAACACAACTCCACCCAGAACAAGTACAGGACACAATGACATAGGAGAACTAGGAAACCACATACCTGAAATTTCTGAAATGATCACATCTGAAATAAAGAAACAACTCCATCAAGCCATAGAAGAGATTAAATCTGAAATAATCTCTCAGGCAAAAAATGAAATGACAATAATAATGAAAGAAATGCTCTGCACATCTAGAGAAGAAACAGATTAAAAAATAGATGAACATAGGCAACAATTTCAAGATGGAAACGTTACATGAACAATTTAGGAATGAATTAGAATGCATGAAACACACTCGAAGAGATTTCCAGGAAATCAGAACTTCCACTGTAAGCTTGCAAAACCATGTGAATGAAGCAGAAGACAGAACAGATCTTGAAGACAGCATGGCTGCTGGTGAGCATGAAAGGAAGGATCTCTTAAAATCACCAAGGATCCAAGAAAAATCAATCCAACAGCTACAAAGAGAAATAATGTCTGAGTAATCGGAGTAAATGAAACAGCAGGAGGCATCACAAATGACATAAAAAGAATATTTGCAGAAATAACAGCAGAAAATTTCCCAAGCACGGAAAAAGATTCTGATGCACAGGTAAATGAGTCATAAAGAATTCCAACTAGCCATAACCAAAATAAAGCCACGCCCAGACATAGAATAATCAAAATCTGAGATATCCAGCAAAAGAACACAATATTAAAAGCTGCTAGAGAAAAGAAACAGATCACCTATAAAGTAAAGCCCATCAGAGTCACGGCAGACTTCTGAACACAAACCAAGCAATCAGGAAGAGCTTGGAGCAATGTATTGCAGGTTCTGAGACAAAATAAATTCCAACCGAGACTAATGTATCCTGCAAAACTATCCTTCACATTCAATGGAGAAATAAAACATTTCCATGAGAAAGAACAACTGAAGAACTTCATGAGCGCCAAACCAACCTTACAAAAAGTACTAAAAGATATTTTAGATGGAGAAAAAAGAGACCACAATCTCAAGAACAAAAATAGAATGAAACCCTCAAGCAGAGCAAGCAATTGAACAGATAGCAAAACTACAAAACCAACAACAAGTAAATGGCATGATGATAAGCCAACATATCTCAGTTATAACCATAATGTAAATGGCCTCAATTCATCAGTCAAAAGAAACAGACTGGCAGAGTGGATTAAGAAACAAAATCTCACAATATGCTGTATACAGGAAACAGACTTTACTCAAGAGGAAATCCATAGACTGAAAGTTAAAGGATGGAAAACAATTCTCCATTCAACAGGTTCCCAGAAAAAAGCAGGGCTGGCTACTATGTTTGCAGACAATGTAAACTTCAAACCAAAAACAATCAAAAAACATAAAGAAGGTCACTACATACTAGTTAGGAGAAAACTGCAAGAGGAAGACATAACAATCCTAAACATGTATGCACCAAATATTGGAGCATCAAACTATATAAGTCAAACCTTAACTGATGTGAAAAACCAAATAATCCAGAACACTATTGTAATGGGGAACCTAAGCACCCCTTTGACGCAAAGAGACAGGTCAACTAGAAAAAAATCAGCAAAGAAATAACAGACCTAAAACAAATCTGCGACCAACTGGATTTAGTAGATGTGTAGAGAGTGTTCCACCCCACAACATCAGAATACACATTTTTCTCTGCTGCATGTGGGACTTTCTCTAAAATAGATCATATTCTAGCCCATAGAGCGTATCTACCTAAATGTAAAAGAAATGAAATTATCTCATGCATATTATCTGACCACAGTGCAATGAAACTGGAAATTAATGACTAAAGGAACTCCAAAAACTCCATAAACACTTGGAAATTAGATAGCAATCTCCTGAACAACCAATGGGTCACAGAAGAAATTAATGAAGAAATTAAAAAGTACCTACAAACAAATGAAAATGTAAGTACAACCTACCAGAATCTGTGGGATGCAGTGAAAGTACTTCTCAAGGGAAATTTATAGTGGTGAACTCACACATGAGGAGAACAGAGAGAACAAATAAATAGCCTAATGCTGCAGCTCAAACTTTTAGAAAAAGAAGAACAAGTCAAGCCCAAAGCCCAAAGAAGGGAGGAGATTATAAAGATCAAGGAAGAAATTAATGCAATTGAGATGAAGAAAGCACTGCAAAAAATAAATGAATCAGTTTGTTCTTTAAAAGAATAAATAAAATTGATAAACCCTTAGCCAACCTTATCAATAAAGAAAGGAAAGAACTCAAATCCATGCAATGAGGAATGAAAAGGATGAAATCACTATAGATCCTACAGAAATTCAAAAGATCTTTAATATCTACTTTGAAAATCTTTACTCCTATACTATAGAAAACTCAGAAGAAATGGACAGATTCCTAGACAAGTATGAATTACCAAAGTTGAATCAGGAAGATATAGAAATCCTGAACAAGCCTATATCAATTAATGACATTGAAAATGTAATTAAAAACTTACTGACAAAAAACCCCATGCCCTGATGGATTCACAGCAGAATTCTGTAAAACATTCAGAGAAGATTTAATGTCAACATTTCTGAAACTCTTCAAAGAAATTGAAAAGGTAGCAATTCTCCCTAACTCTTTTCTGGAGGAAGTATTATACTGATCTGAGAAAGACCCACCCAAGAAAGAGAACCATAGACCCATCTCCCTAATGAACATAGGTGCAAAGATACTCAATAAAAGCTAGCAAATAGAATGCAGCAAACCATCAAGAAAATTATACACCATGACCAAGTTGGATTATTTCCTAGAAAGTAGTTATGGTTCCATATACACAAATCCATTAATGTAATACACCATATCAATAGAATCAAAGACATAAAAACACATGATCATCTAAATCAATGCAGAAAAAGCTTTTGACAAAGTCCAACATGCATTCATGATAAAAACCCTAGAGAAAATAGGAACAGATGGCCTTTAACTTAATCCAATCAAAGCCATCTACGACAAACCAACAGCAAACATCATACTAAATGGACAAAAAATAAAAGTTTTCACTTTAAAGTCAGGAGGAAGACAAGGATGTCCACTGTCCTATTCAACACAGTTCTGCATGCATTAGCCAGAGCAATCAGACAAGAGAGAGAAATAAAAGGAATTAGGATAGGAGTGGAAGAAGTGAAAGTATCCCTATCTGCAGATGACATGCTACTTTACATGGAAGACCACAAAAACTCCACAAGAAGAGTCCTTCAATTAATCAATAAATTCAGTAGTGCAGCTAGATACAAGGTCAACACCCTGAAATCAATAGCATTCCTGTACACAAACAAATAGACTGAGAGACAAATTAAGGAAACCATACTTTTCACAATAGCATGCAAGAAATTGAAATATTTAGGAATCAATCTAACAAAAGAAGTAAAAGATCTATGCAATGAAAACTACAGTACTCTGAAAAAAGATTGAAGAGGACTTCAGTAAATGGAAAAATATTCCTTGCTCATGCATAGGAAGAAACAACATTGTGAAAATGGCCATACTACCAAAATTGTTGTACAGATTCAACGCAATTCCCATTAAAATACCATTAGCATACCTCACCAATCTAGAGAAAACATTCCTTAAATTCATCTGGAACTAGAAGAGACCCAGAATAGCAAAAGCAATCCTGGGCAATAAGGACAATCAGGTGGAATTACAATCCCTGACCTGAAATTATACTACAAAGCTACTGTAATGAAATCAACCTGATGCTGGCTAAAAAACAGACCTGAGGATCAATGGAGCAGACTGCAAGATGCAGCCACAGCCACAAGCACTCTCAGCCATCTAATCTTTCACAGAGGGGCCAAACAAGCTCTCTGGAAGAAAGATAGCCTCTTTAACAAATGGTGCTGAAAACATTGGCTTGCCTCTTGCCAAAGACTGAAAATAGACCCAAGTCTATCACCATGCACCAACTGAAGCAAAAATTGATCACATATCTTAGTATTAAAACAGAATCACTAAATCTATTGGAAGAGAAAGTAGGTAAAAATATTGAAGACATCGGAATAGCCAGAGAGTTCATGAGTAAAAACCAAACCACACGGGAAATACTTCAATGGATCAGGAACTGGGACCTCATCTTACTGAAAAGTTTTTGCACATCTAAAGAAATCACCAACAGAGTAAAAAGAAAACCCACAAATTGGGAAAAACATCTTAGCTGGCTGTCCCTCAGACAAAGGTCTTCTATCTAGAATATATAAAGAATTTAAAAATATCAACCTCCCCAAATTCAAAGACCCAGTCCTCAAATGGGCATCTGAGGTGAATACACACTTCTCAGATAAAGAAATACAAATGGCAAATAAATGCATCAGAAATGTTTAACATCATTAGCCATTTCAGAAATGGAAAGTACAACAACTTTGAGAATTGCGAATGGCTTTCATTAAGAAATCAACCAATAACAAATGCTGGTGAGGCTGTGGAGAAATAGGAACTCTTCACTGCTGGTGGGAATGCAGACCGGTGAAACTACTGTGGAAATCAATTTCGGGATTACTCAGCAAACTAGGTCTAGAGGTCCCTTTCAACCCAGATATTCCCTTTCTGGGTATTTTCCCAGAATATCTGAACACATCATATCACAGCGATATATGTGTACCTATGTTTATAGTAGTGCAATTTGTAATAGCTAAATTGTGGATGAAACCCAAAAGTCTATCCACTGAGGACTGGATAAAAAATTGTGGCATTTTTGTACAATGGAATATTACTCAGCTATAAAGACAAACTTGAGGCTTTTATAGGTAAATGGTCCCAAGTAGAGACCATATTCATAAGTGGAATAAAACAGATCTGCGTGTGTAAGCAACATATTGCATCACTAGTTTGAGAACCTGAAAGTGTGAATATAAATTAGGAGGTATGATAGCCATTGTGAAATGAAATGAAACTGCTCAAAAGTAAAAAGCGACTGGGATGAGGGGAAAGGGAAATGGAAGAAAGGGATAATTATGAATGTATGTATATGCAGGATAGCTAACATAGTTGTACCACTGACTTCTGTCACTTTATTGTAAGGAAGTTAATGATCAGTTGTTTGATCAATCTTTCATGTGTGTATTTTTTTCTTGAGTATACACTTGGAAGTTATCAATATGTAATAGAACAACCATTATTAATTCCCTGTCACCTTGCCTGTAACTCAGTTTTGCTTGTACTATTCTTGTGCAACTTTGTACATGGCTGTCTGTTTATTAATATGTTTTTTCATTCTTTTACTTTTTAAAATAAAAAAGGAATGCAATTCCTTTTTTAAAATAAAAAAAGGAATGTGAGCACTCAGGGTAAAAATAACCCTCACACATTGTTGGTGCGCTATGGTTCGTGTCTGGGTGTCCCCTTCAAGCCTCATACAGTTATGCGGAGGGCTTTTTGAGTTTGATTATGGGTGTGAGAGCTACACTTGTCCTCGGGTGGAGAGTTTTGCATACGTAAGGGAGAAAAAGAGGCTATTTGCTGCCATTTCTACCTTTTGCCTGTTGCTGCTTTTGCTGCTTTCAACCACCATGAAAAGTTGGCCTCTGCCATGTGCCACTGTGCCTTGGAGCCAGCCAAGTATGGGCTGAAACCTCCACAAACTGTAAGCTAAATAAACCTTTCCTTCCTTAATTTTGGGCATTAGGTATTTTGTCTCAGCAACAAGAGAAAAGAAACCGAGACATAGTAGTGTAAACTAGTACATCTTCTATGGAAATCAGTATGCAGATGCCTAAAAAAAACCTTAAAAATAGAGATATCTTTAGATTCAGCTATAATACTCATGGGTATATACCCAAAAGAATGAAAAGTTAACATATTATAACAATACATTCATATTCCTGTTTAGAGAGTCACAATTCATACTAGCTAATCAGTGGAAACAGTTTGATGCCTGTCAATAGATGAGTGGATAATGAAATGTCATCTATATATATGAATATTATTTAGCCACAGAGAAGAATGCAATCATGTCATTTTCAGGAAAATAAGTGGAACTGGAGACTATCATATTGAGTGAAATAAGCCAGATTCAGAAAGTTAAGTGCTGCATGCTTTCTCTTATGTAAGAAATCTCAGGGACAAAATGGCAGAGCAATGAGTGCCAGCAACTCAACTTCTCCAGAACAAAGTGTCTAGATTCTCGAAAGCAATAACTTGGAGAGGAATTGAAGTGAGAGAAGAGTATATGGGAACCACAAGGAAACTGTCACAGGAGAAGAAAATAGGATCAACTGATAAGGAAGAGGTGGACAGTGCCATAGAGCAGTACTGCCAACATTGGCTGGCTAACTTTCAGACAGGAAGCAAAGCAAAACTAACAACTTCTCTGCTCACATCAGGACCAGGAGAATTTCATGCAGTTAGAGACAGGTGGAAGCATGTGAGGCACTGGATCCTGAGGAGCCCTCCACAGTTAACAGTTGCTGAGTGACTTTGGCACAAGTACTGGAAGACAGTTATGCTGAGCAGGAGCTGGACAACATTGTAGGGAAGGACTGAGTGTTTGAACCTGGGTCCCAGAACAGCCTCTTGGCTGTTTCACACTGCCAACTTCACAGAGTGGATGAGGGAAGGCCAGTCACAGGAGAGCAGACTGGGAGGGGGGGGGACACTCACTGAGAGGCAGGGACTGGTGATCACAGACTTACTTCTTGCAGTCAGACATCACTTTCAGCCTGAGTTACACAGGATTGGAATCTCACCTTGGTGCCACCTTCACACTGCTAAAGGGAGACCCAAAGCAAGGTATGTTATTTCCAATTAGCCCTGAAAGATACCAATGTAATGGGTTAGGCTGTTACTGCTATACTTGAATTGATTGCATAGTAATAATCCTGATGCAGTGGATGATTTAGTGCCAGTGAATTCATCTGCTGAATCCACCATCACACCTGGGGAGAGGGCCGGCAAGAGTTCCTAACCCAAGAAGTCAGATTGGATCAAACTCTGCAAGAATCCCTGCAACCTGGTAGAAAGAAGTCGAGTGTAAGTTAGATTCAGTACTGTAGTAGAGGGATCAGAGGAGTCTGAGCACTCAGGCTCTCTGGAAAAGAAGCAACTTGAGAATCACATATGAATTGTCTCATTGTAATATCTACTCTGTGTTCCCATCAAACACCTTATTGATTTAAATTTCTGTATGTTTCTTGATGTATTTACTAATGTGGGGTTATGTTATGTTCTTTTATGGTTTTCTATATTTGTTAGGTTGTTGCTCTTGTATATCTGTTCTTTTATTTGCTTCTATTTAATAGGTGTGTATTCTCTCCCTCCTCTCATTTCTTTACCTAGTGTCTTCACGTCAAATCCCCAATACTATATTAACATATTTCTTTTATTGCCAAATATCTAAGTTTTGAAATTCACCATTCACTCTCTCATAGTCATTCCTATCTTCACTAGTGTAATTCCTAGATCCACTCAATCTTTTTTTTTTGTACCAGAAATCGAACTCAGGACCTTGTGCTTGCCAGGCAGGCACTTGTGCCACTGAGCTATATCCCTGGCTCGATCCTATCCATCCTAAACCTTTGGCTTTATCAAATACTATCTTGCTTATTGTCCTCCCTATAAACAAGTTCTGATCATTACATAGCTTTCTTCAGTCACAAAGTGAACTACTTTTTTCCCATAGCTCACTCTGACCCTACAAAATTTCCTCTAAAAATTCTGAACATTAAACTTTCAACTCATCTAAAAGTACTCCAATAAAGTCAGATCCCACACCAATCTTCACTTCTCATCTACTACTATTCTCCCCTTCAAATCTCCCCCTTAGTGCCTAACACTACTCATCCAACCACTTCCCATTCCCTTCACCTCACCTCATCTACCTCAGTGCAGACCAAACACAAATAGTAAACAGTGACAGTGTACATAGAGAATGGACAAAGGCTTAAGAGTAACTGTAAGGACAATCACATAGAAGTGTTGTAAGATTGAATCTGTGGATTCTACTCTAATAGAAGCAATTATTTTGGAAAAACATAGGGACAAAGTAAAAATCACTTTAAGTAAATAACAGAAGGAATAAATATTAGCACTGGACATACAAAGCTAAAAGTCGTTCACAGGGAGGCAACATTCTACCAAAAATTTCCATATAAGCCAGAAATTCTCCTCATTTTTCTATTCTCCAAGCTGTAGTAACCCCAGAAAAAAAGGCAGGAGAAAAAAGGAGGGACCATATATAATTTTGAATAAACAGATGGGGATACAAATAGGAGAATATGGATACAAAAACAGATCTTTGACCCTCACCCAACTCTGTGAGGGCAGAGCAGTGGTCAGAAAAGGAGAAGAAAACATACACCAGGTAGCAGAAATCTATGAAGAGTTTTTGGAAGGGATAAGGAAAATAGACGAGTTCAAAGATGAAATAACCTAAAAGTTCACAGCAATTAAACTCAATATGCCCATGGGGAATTTTGAAGGAACAAATAAAACACTGAATGAGCTAACCAAAACAGTCCAAAATTTTAATGACAGATTCAACAACGATATGAGATTCTTGAAAACATGTCACATATAATTACCTGAAATTAAAAAAAAAACAGTAAAGAATTCATACATTGTAGAAGTAAGAAATGTGAAAATAGGGTCTGATATTGAGGACAAAATAGTGAATCATGAAAAAGACCTCAAAGAAGCCAAAAAGAAAATAAGAGAGTAAAAGAAGTCTATCCAGCAGCTGTTAGATGGCAATAAGCAAACTAAGGCTAATTGGAGTTAGAGAAAAACGAGAAGATAGCTGCTACGGTTGATACAGTGTGTCAACTTCAGAAATTTAGAAAGTTAACTAAGAGACTCAGGAAGGGGCCAGAGTCCTTACTTTATAAACATCCTGAATCTGTGCAAGAGGGAGGCAAAGAGATGGCATGGGCAGATAGCTGGCATGCAATATAAGGGAGGAAGAGGCTTGTTCCCCCGCGCCCCACACTTTTGGTCTTGGTGCTTTTTCTGTCTTCTGAAGCCTATAAGTGTTGCCCCTGTGCCATGCTATCCTGCCTGGGAGCCAGCAAATTAGAGACGGAAACCTCCACAAACTGTGAGCTAAATAAACCTTTCCTTCCTTAATTCTGGGTGTTGGGTATTTTGTCCCAGCAATGAGAGATAAGTAACCAAGGTAGAATTTGGTACCAGAGAAGTGGGGTCAATACTGTGACTATAACTGACCATGTAGTTCAAGAGACTTGGGGAGTGGCTTGTGGGAAGAGTTTGGAAACATTCAGAGATGTCACCTGAAACAGTAGAACTGGAATGCCTTAGGCTGTTCTGTATGGGAGACTCCGGTAGAGCTCAGAAGACTAGAAGGCTGACAGAAATCCTGCTGGTAAAGACCAGGCGCAGGAAGTTTCTGCTAGGAAGAACGACTACATTGCGTGCTGCACTCCAGATGATGTGTATTATGGCATGAGGAAAAGCTTTTCTGCATTTTGTTCATGTCCAGAGACTTAGCCTAAGACTGAGATTAAGGGTGGTGGACTAATTAATCTGGCAGAAATTTCAAGCCAGTCTAATGTTGAGGTAGGGATGGCTATTGTTGGGGGCTTGATTCTCTGTGCTGAGAATCAAGAGTCCAGATCCCAGCAGGATGATTTAAAACGTTGAATCTGGCCAGAAAGGAAGCTTGAGTAAAGCTATGGATTACAAAGACAGAGCTGAGGAGATCTTGATTGCTGAGAACGAACAGAATAGAAAAGATGACATGCGGTCACCACTAGAAGCAGCAAGTCTCCACCCTTTGCAGCCTCCAAACTGCAAAAGAGAAAGATTTGTCTTTGAGAAGAAAGCTATAGAGCACCAGGTTCGAGAATGGCAGCAGCATAGACAATTTGTTCCTTAGAATTGGATTCACAATGTGCACAAATCCAGGCAATTTACTCCTACAACCAAGAGACAGGAAACCGTGGCTACTGCTCCAGCTGGCATCAGACCTTGGCTTCATCTTCATGGCACTAGTGCATGCAGAATGCAAGAGTTAGGGAGTTAAAAAGGCATCCATCTTTATTTCAGAAGGCCTGGAAGGCTAGGTAGTGTGCCACTGAGAGAGCAAAATGTGAAGCTGTGAGTGTGAAGCCAAAGGTGCAGTTGAGACCCCAGAAATTTGGGAAAGCCAGAGATGTGGATCATTTAAGGAAAGCTGCAAGGAGGCAGCAAAGCAGGCCTAAGAGAGAAACCATGGAAACTCTAACGACCAGAAGTTCCATAGGGGTGGAGTCACTCAAGCCCTTTGGGGCTCACAATTTGCTTCAGATGCTGGACATGGAACTACAGGACTTAATGTTAACTCTGTTGGATGTTGGACTTGCTTTGGTCCCAGTCCTTTGTATCCTTCTGTTTGTAGCTTTTGAAATGATAATGTTTATTTTGTGCTATTAAATGTTGGAAGTGTTTAACTTTTCATTTGTACAGGATATTGCAAATAAGAGTTTGCCTTAAATCTCAGAGGAAACTTGGGACTTGGACTTTTCAGCAGTGCTGAAACTGTTAAGACTGGCAATTCTTATAGATGAGCTAAATGCCTTCTGCATAAAGGGATATACATGAGTCTTTGGGGGGCCAGGGGCAGAATGTTATGGTTCTAATGTAATATAACATTGATAGACTTAATACAGGTTGGTAAGGATTTTTAAACCTGTGTTAAAATGTTCAAGTTGTAAAATATTAAGAATAAGCATGTTTTTGTATCTGAAAACTGATTTAAAGAAATGGGTCTGAAAAAAAAACAAAGAAATGTGTCTGGTTGCCAAGTTGACAACAGGTGGATTTTTATGGTTGATATTGTGTCAATTTGAGAAGTTTAGAAGGTTAATGAAGTGACTCAGTAGGGGGCCACGTTCCTTACTTTGTAAACATCCTGAGCCAGTGTAAGAGGAAGGCATGGGGATGGTGGGGGCATGTAGGTAGCGAACAATATAAGGGAGGAAAAGAGGCCTGTTTCCCTCCTCCACTTTCCCCTCTTGCTGCTTTTGATGCCTTCTGCTGTTTAAACTGCTGCCCCTGTGCCATGCCACCCTATCTTGGAGCCAGCTGATTGCAGACTGGAACCTCCACAAACTATAAACTAAATAATCCTTTCCTTTCTTAATTTTGGGCATTGGATATTTTGTCCCAGCAAAGAGAGAAAGGTAACCAAGACTATAGTACAGATGGGTTCACTTACATGTTTACAGAAGTTACGGAAGAAAATTTTCCAAATATAAAAAATTTAAAGTCAAAGTAAGGGAATCTTATAAAACACCAAATAATTATGATAAAATGAGAAATTCTCCAATGCATAAGCTCTTTAAATTCACAAATATGCAGCAAAATGTCAGAATTTTAAAGGAAGCCCAAGAAAAAATAAAAATCATATAAAGATAAACTAATTAGTATCACACTAGACTTCTCAGCACAAACTCTGAAGGCTAGAAGAGCTTGGAATGAAGTATTTCAAGCCCTATGAGCAAATAACTTTCAACCTTAATTAACTTACCCATCAAAACCATCCTTCAAAATAGATTGAGAAATAAGGTATTTCTATGGAAAAGACCAGTTCAGAGCATGAATGAGTGATAAATCCACTCTAGACAAAATACTCAAGAATGTTCTTAAGAGAAGCAAAGAATTGGACATACCTAAAAATACAGGGGAAACTACTGAGGTCAATGGATATGCAGCAACAAATAATATCAGGAAAAGAAAAAGAAATGATACACTCATTGATAGAGATGGTAATGATAGTAAATTGCCAACATATATCAGTAATATCTCTCAATGTTAATGGTCTCAAATCTTCAATCAAAAGACGTAGAGTGCCATATTTGATGGAAAAGCAGAAACCAGCAACCTACTGTATTTAAGAAATTTATCCAATCCAAAGATGTATTTATAGACCAAAGATGGATGGAAAACATTTCATGCACCAGGACCTGAAAAACAAGGAACGTTAACAATTCTAACATCAAACATGATAAACTTCAAATTAAAACTAAGTAGAAGAGATAAGAAAGTCACTACACACTAGTTAAAGGAACAATCCAACAAAAAAGGACAACACTGATAAACATAAATGTACCAAATACTGGAGTATTTAATTTCATAAAATAAAAACTGCTGAAATTAAAAGATCAAATAAACATTAACACAATCTTAGTAGGAGATTTTAACACACCATTTTCACAAAGAGATAGATCAGCTAAATAGAAAATTATTAAAAAATTTCAGAGGTGAACCACATCATTGAACATAGAGACTTAATACTCATAAGAGTAAAATTCAACAAACTTAATGTTCACATTAGGAAAACAGAGCAAGTCCAAATAAACAACCTTATGAGAAATCATAAGCTACTTGAAAAACAACAACAAACCAGCTCCAAACCAAAATTGAGGAGGGAAGTGGTAAAGATGAGAGTGGATATCGGTGGAACTGAGACTTTAAAACTTTTTAAAAATCAATGAATTGAAGAGCTGGGTCTATGCTAGAATAAATAAAATAGATAAGCCCTTATGCAGACTCACCAAGAGAGAGAAAAGATTTACATCAGTGCAATTAGAAATGAAAAAAGTGAAATCACAAAAGACCCTGTAAACATCCAGAAAATAGTAGCTACTTGAAAAAATTATATTCCAACAAATTAGCAAATTCTGAAGAAATGGACAGTTTTCTAGACACATCCAAACACTCAAAATTAACTGAAAAATAGCTAAAAGTGCTTAAGAACCCAATAAAAAGCAATGAAATTAACTCAATATTAAGGAATCTACCACCACCACCAAACAAACATGGGACCTGATGAATTCACTGCTGAATTCTACATAATCTTCAAGGAGGTTATATCACCAATACTCAAGTTCTTCAAATAAATGTAAAGGGGTAGAGTGCTCCCAAATTCATTTAAGGAAGTTGATATCACCCAGATCCCAAACTGGATAAAGACCCAAAAAAGAAAAAAAAGACAGAGAGAACTAGAGACCATTCGCACTGATGATCATAAATCCAAAAATCCTCAACAAGATATTAGCAAATAAAATGCAGGACATTAGAAAGATAATAGGTGATAATTAAGTATGTTTCATCCCAGAGATGCAATGATGATTCAACATAGGTAAGTCAATATATGTATATAATACGTAAGAGGAGCAAGGTAAAAAATCACATGATCATATAAATAGATGTATAAAAGGCCTTTGACAAAATCCAATTGCCCTTCATGATAAAAGTCCTGAAGAAAACAGGTATGGAAGGACCATACATGAATATGATAAAGGCTATTTATGACAAACCAATAGGTAGCATCATACTAAATGGGGAAAATCTAAAAGCATTCCCCCGAAAATCAGGAAAAAGGTAAGGTGTCCACTATCACCTCTTCTATTCAACAAGTACTTGAAACATTAGCCAGAGCAGTTAGGCACGAGAAAGAAATAAAAGGAATACATATAGGAAAGGAGGACCTCAGATTATCATTATTTTCAGATGACATGATACTCTACATAGAAGACCCAAAAAACTCCACAAAAAACTCTTAGCATTAATAACCAACTTCACAAAAGTAGGAGAATACAAGATCAATGCACAAAAATCCTGCAGTGGCTGTACTTACATTCTCACCAACATTATGTAGAGACTCTCCTTTCTTCATGTCCTTACCAGCACTTGTCACTTTTCCTCATTATGAAAATATCCATTGTAAAGTAGAAAATTTGAAAATGATTATGTTTTTCATATGCACTGTGGTGATTGGTAACATTGAAAATTCTTTCATACACCTGTTAGTCACTTGGCTGTATTTTTTTAATAATATATATTCATGTCCTTTCCCAAATCTGGAATTGTATTATTGGTTTTCTTGCTATTGAGTTGCTTGAATTCACCATTCATTTTTATGTAAAACCATTATTGGGCAGCAGGTTTGAAAATATTTTCTTTGACTGTACAAGTTGTCATTTCCTCATGTTTATTCTTTGGTCACAAAAAAACAGGCCTTTACAATTTCACTTGACAACTATTAGCTAAGGAAATAACAATTTCCTGTTCACACTGTGTATTTTCAGGTGCTTGATATCTAGAGAACATAACTAATCTCCTGGGTGCTCAACAACTAAGTTTTGAAAACCAAAGGCAACTGGGCTAAAAGGACAGCCAGTATTTTGGCCCTGGCCCTCCAAGATCAACAAGGACCCAGGACATGGGGGGACCTTTTTCTACAGGATAAGTCTCCCAACCTCCCAAACAGGAAAACTGCTGGACCCTAGAGAACAAAAGTGAGCTCGCGCACATGCGTTAAAAGGGGAGCCGCCAGACATGCTTCCATGGGAAGCCATGTGGTCAAGCAAAACCATGACCCATGCTGGCGGCTGACCCTGACAGAGGAGCTAAGAGGTTCTGCATATGGTTCCAAAAGTAGTGCCTGAAGAGCCTTGACTGACCTTGATAGATAGCAAGAGATTGATTTTATTTATTTTTTTTAATTTTTCATTTATTTATTTTTGTCTTTTCGAGACAGGGTCTAGCTATGCAGTTCACGCTGGCCTTGAGCTCACTTTGTAGCCCAGGCTGGGCTCAAACTCACAGAGAAGATCCTGCTTCAGCCTCCCAAGTGCTGGGATTCCAGGCGTGCGCCACCACACCGGGCTGAAAGATTGATTTTAATTAACTCGGGTCTCACTTTAACTTGGTCCCAAAGACCCAGCCGAAAAGTACAACCAAAGACATAAACTAATA
>PVLD010030391.1:0-16903 GCA_004027595.1 Dinomys branickii
AGTGAGAGGCCACTTGAGCACTCTGACCTATTACTTTGGGTGTCATTCAAAAAGAGTGAATGAGAAGGAAAGGGGAGGGGAGGGGAGGGGAGGGGAGGGGAAGGACAGAGAAATGAAATTCAGCTAATTCCTCAGACACTGCTAAAATTTTACCTAAGATAAATGCCAAGATTTCTCAGGCTGACAGTGCCACCTAGTGGCTTTGCACACTATAATCTCATGGCTAAAGCACAGGGAAACAGCTACTGTCTAAGGATAATGGTATTTAACCATTTTTGCCTATAAAGACAAACTTTCCAACCTCTCTTCTGTTTCTTTTCTTTCTTTCTTTTTCTGTTATTTTGTTTTTACAGTACTGAAGATCATACCGGGGTGTTTTACCATTACACTACATTTCAGCCTTTTTTTTGAGACTAACTTGCCTGGGCTGGACTTGAATTTGCAATCCTACCTCAGCCTCTAAAGTAGAAGGGATTCCAGGTGTGTGCCACTGCACCCAGCACCAGCCTCTCTTGGTAAAAGTAAAAACAGGTCAGAGAACATTATGGCATTTGGGGAAGGAACAGAGAATAAGTCTCCCATTCAAGTTACCAACACCTGCAATCATGAAAAAAAACATTGGCACAACACTGTTGATGCAATCATTTGTCCTATTTAGTAGCTCTGGTTCCATTCAGAGCAAGACATGAGAGAAGATCTCTCGGGGAAAAAAGAGCTTCAAAACAGACGAGACAAACTTGGGGGCAAGTATCCTTGGAGACAGGAAACCTCAGAGAACACCATTTGCTAATCAAAAAAAAGAACCCCTAATGCATGAGAGCTGTTTCAAGCTGCTAATGTCTACACCTTTAACTCATGAACTTATAAGGAAATTATATAAATTTATAGTTAGAAATATAAATGTTCTAAGCCCCTTGTAATACACACACACACACACACAGATGCACACATGCACACACACATGCACGCTCACACAGGATTGCCCTGAAATATTCAAGAGCAACAGCATTTTTAATTGTTCAAACCTTTGTATTATCACTCGCATGACAATGTCCACTCTGCGTATCAACATGCTGAGAATGACTCACCTTGGCAACGAACTGCTTGTCCTTTTGGTCCAAATTAGCAGTGGGAGCTACATAGTCTCTCCATATTCTCAGCCTGCGTTCCTTGGCAAACCTGGCAACGAAGCAAGGATGCAAGATCATTCAGACAAACCAAGTCCATTCCATTTGAATCTACTTCCCACCATCATCATGGGAAGTCACTACGGAACCCCAGCCCATCATGCACACCTGTCCAGGAGAACGATCACCCATCAGGACAGAGAGAACAGATGAAAATACTCAAGAAGGGTACAGCAAACGGAAAATCCAAGATACACCTGGGCTGTAAATCCATGGCTGGCACAATGATCTAAGTGTGCAACTGCTTGAGCCTAACAGTACCAGACTCCTTGATTTATCCAGTATCTTCTCAGTGACCTCAACAATAAGCTGACAAATATGGGACAGATGCTGTCTTTAATGGGAAAAAGATGCACAAACAAACAAGTGTGTTTTTTAAAACTCACAAGCCTGCTCACTTTGCCATCTAAATTACAAGGTCATTAGCTACCAAATCCTATGTGCAAGAAAAAACCTGTTACCATAGTGCACCTAAAGAATAACCAGAAAATAGACAAAGTCCCTACATTGGCAAGTTTTAAAAAAACATATTGCCAGAAATCCATTCTGAAGTGCTAAACTCTCTAGATATTTCCTGAGTCAGAACGGGAGTGGGAAACTGAATATGTGCAAAGAAATCAATGAACAGCTGTCTTCAGCTACTTACAAATGAGTATACGTATGTGCAAAGGAAAGGAACTATTATTTCTGAAAACAGTCTTGTCACTTTTTTTAAAAAGCACTAAAATGAGAAAAAGAACAGGATGTAGTAGTTTTGAAATACTTTCATAGAGAGGACGTAATTTCATCAACAATGCATGTAGCTCAAATAAAGCATGCAAAACAGCAGGCGAGTAATCATATATTAAGATACAATCTGCATTCTCTGGTCTAAGCTTGTTTTATAATGATGAGCACTCTCCAAAAAAGTCCATAAAATCTTCTGCAGATGTTAGAAAACATGTAGATATTACTTTAATTGTGCTCACTTTCTTCAAAGAGAGGAGCTTAATGCAAAAATAAAAATTATCAACCAAAATAATAATTTAGAATGGATTTAAAATTTTCAGAACCAGGGCCAGGGATATATAACTCAGGACACAGTGCCTACCTGGCCATCACAGGGTTCTAAGTTCGATTCCCAGTACCAAAATAAATATTTCTGAACCCAAAAAAAGATTGCGCATCATGGACTATTTAGAAGGATTTGAAATGCTGTACTTAGAAAGGCTGTCTTTCTATTAAAATTACAAAACAACACAAAAATGTAATTACTGGTTTTTTTTAACAATGATGTACATATTTTTAGAAATGCCTCAAATTAAAATCTACTTTCATAAAAATTTGCCAATATATCTGATACAAGTACAGAAGGGTTTAAAAGACCTGAGAAATGGAATACTATAGTTAACTGACCTTGCAAAAATCATAAAGTTGTCAAGATCATTATAATGTTAAGAGAGGACCATTGTCATAGACTGTTTGCCAGCCTCTCCTTACACGAAGTGAAGGCTCAGGCTTCCCTGGGTGTTATTTCCACTAATCTATTCTTGCTATCTGCTTTGTTTTCTTCTATATACCTCCTCAGATAGTTAAAAACATGTGCAAATACTTCACACTTGAAATAGCCACCACTCTTTGCAATTTTCATGCTAAATTTTCCAGAAATAAATCACTTCTACATATACGTTAACCTTACGGCACCAAACACAAAGTGTGTCAACAGCATACCAGAGCTGTATTAGCACTTGTACAACTGTTTTTGCTATATTATAACACACTTTTTTTGGCCAGTACTGAAGATTGAACCCAGGATCTTTGCATAGAGCAAGACCACCTATTCTGGCTTTTTTTTTTGTTTTTTGAGACAGCACCTTGCAAAATTGCTCAGGTGGAACTCAAATTTGTAACGATCCTGCCCCTGCCTCTCAAAGTGCTGGGGTTCCAGGCATTTGCTACTGTGGCCGGCCAAAACACAAATTAGGGCATCAGGCTTCACAATATGGACCCAGAGACTCTATTTCACCCTTTTTCATCTAGCTGTGTACCAGGCTCTTTGAGAGTAGCTGACAAGTGACTTCTTCATTTGGCAACGAGCCTAATCTAGAATATAGGATAGCAACTTGGAAAAAGGCAACCAGGAAATAGTACATGAAACAGTTACAGACACAAAGAGGTGAGTGAATACATGGCCAGGTTTCTAAGATCTGTGGCAGGAAAGCTTCCCTGACAGACCTCACCTCTCAGCTGCCCTCAGCTTTTCTGCTCCCCGAGTATAAACTGCAATCGACCAGTCCACACAGCGCGCAAATCCTTCCTTCAGGAGGAGCTCGGTGATGTTGCCATTCTAAGAAACAAGGTGGTAAGAAGCAGAGACAGATTAGATGATGTAGCAAAAGAATCTCTTTCTCTAGATTTGGACACAACGAACACAGCCATAATCCACTGGACAATTTGTTGTTTTTGTTTTTGAAGCAGTTTGTCTCATTAAGAAACCACCCCTAAGATGGGAGACACCAACCTGAGAGTTCTCTCAGCAGCTTCAGCCATCCTCAGCACAGTACCCTTCACTTAACAGGTGCAGAATAAATGTTAATGGCACTGAATAGAATTGACATTTCAGTAGTTCTTGGGAGCAGAGGAGAACGTTAATCTTTTGTAGCGATTACACCTTATTCTCCTTATTCTCCCCTTCCCTAAGATCAGCACTTCCTCCCTTTTCTATAAGCAGAAACCTAAGATCAGACTGAGTGGGAAACGGCATAAACTCCATTTGCTCAGTGAATTACATTTCTTATTCCACTGTGACACAGAGCCATCTGGCAGGGCATGGCCAGACAGTCAGCACTCCAGAAGAAAGAGACATGACCTTGGCACGCGCCAAACCAACCTCACGGCCTTCTAAGCTGCCACCATGAAAGAATTATCTCGCCAGAAAGTAACAGTAAATTAACACTATATTACACATAGATTACAATAATGAAAATTCACTTAGGTGTCACAAAATAAGGTCATGTCATTTCCAAGAATAACCCATCTACCACAGTGTACAAGAAGTAAAACTCCTAACAATCAGAATATGAAGAACTTCATTTCTGCTCACATCAGAGATAAGAGGTAACCGGATAAGGCCTGGAATACAGAAAATAATTTTTCAGTGCAGTGAACCTACACATGAACCTCACTGATCCGGCTCTGCAAGCCAACTCTACGGGCAACCTTTAGGATCACACCCTTGGGAAGGTAAATGATTAAGTTCCTCTTCACCTTATGAACCCAGTATCACCCAAGATTAATTTCTTAAAGGTGATCAGTTGAAAAGATTTGTCCAGTTCTGTAAGACATGTGACCCTCCCCTAGAAAATGCCTCAAAATCATTAGATGGTACCCCTGCCAAGATATTCAAAGAGATGTTAAACATAGAAGAGAAAAAAGCGAAGTATGGCTCTTTAAACTCTGGATGCACCCCTACCCCAGCACAGTGCAGGCTTCATGGCACACTCACCGGATGAAGGATGGTACCCAGAATGTTCTGATTGTGGCAGCTCTCCAGGATGATCTGCACATCTCTCTGAAGCAGTCGCGACTCAGTGAAAAATTTAGCTTCTGCAGCAAAAGGCTCTGGCGTTTCACTGCCATCTGCCTCCCGACGAAAGGTTGGGCACTAAAGGGAAGTAAGGCAGGTGAGGAACAAAAGCCTAACTGTGACAGCCAAGCATTCTTGCCCCGCCGTCAGCCTTCCAAATGATGCAGTACCACAAGCTAAGCTCAGAGAGGCCTGGCACGGCGACCAACACCTGTAATCCAAGGTACTCAGGAAGTGGAAAGGCAGGATCAGGAGTTCAAGCCCAGCCTGGGCAACATATTGAGAGCCTATCTCTAAAGCAAATACCCTCAGGTCAGAGAAGTCCCAAATTAGCTGTTCCAACCACTTTAAAGCATATTGGTAATAAGACTAGTAATATCATATTCTCAGACTTCTTGGTAAAGGCAAATAAACCAACCTTCCTTCACCATGGGGGAAATCATTTAATTATGGCTGACACTAGCCCTTTACGAAGAAAAGGCACTAGGCCACTGCCTGGTTTTTAATACATTCACAACGGGACCGTCGTTGTCTATCTCACTGCCAGGCAGCTCTGATCTGAGTGGACCACATTCCTGCCAGCTTGTGCCACCAATAGTACATGCCTAACTGTGGCAGTGGGCAGCAGGGACAGCCCCAGCCGGGGGTACAAGCCGCCTGGCGTGACAGTCAGGCATGCACCACCAGATGGGACAGTCTAGCTGATGGGACAGTCATGTGCACCGCTAGTGGTTCAAGTTGGCAGAAACGTATTAATCTCTCATTTTTAAAAAATACAAATGGGTATTTGATACTAACACCTATATTCAGCAAACTTCACAGTCACTTAGCCCTCCTTTTCTAGGTTTACATCTTCAACAATCTCTGAACAGATTCAAAGTACTTTCAATTTTAAAAATAAAAAAGGCTTTCGGATCTCATTTTAATTGCCCCCTTGCAAAGTTTAAACCAAACTAAGCATAAGGGACTCTAGTCAATGTCCCACACTAGGAAGAAACAGTAATCTGAAACTCCCAAGTAGAGGAATCTGCCCATCACTGAGCATCTCTGCCAATTCCATCCCCGCTGCTCGGCCCTGTGTATGGTCTGACCTTGATCCCCGACAGCATGACCGTAACCAGGTAGTAGTCTGGGAGGAGCAGAGCTCTGACCACGCTGCCGTCCCGCACATGCTCGATGATAGCTGCGTGACAGAATGAGTACATTAGAAATACCATGTCCGGGACACACAGCCTGCCTCTACCCAGTTCCTCTCCAAACCTGAGGAAACCTCCCTCTGAGGAGTCAGGAAGCACCAGCAAGACCGTGAGGGCTCACAAAAATGAGCCTGGAGAATACAAATCAGACCTGCTTCTTTGCCTCGTGAACCTTCTGGACCTCATAGCTTATAACAAAGCTTTGTGATCCAAAATCTAAGATGCTCACCTGAGCAGCAGGTGCCAGGGAAAAAAGTAACCAGTACTGATCATATGTTCACTTCTCTGAGTTCACTTCTCTGGGAAAAGTCTCAAAGTAGGATTAGAAACTACAAATATATAAATATAAATACATATATATGTGCGTGTGTGTCTGTGCGTATATATATATATATATATTTTTTATTTTTTTATTTTTTTATTTTTTTTTTTTTTTTAAACATGTATACAGAATCCTTATTTCTACCTCCAAGTTTCAGGAGGAGTTTTTAAGTAGCCTTTTTAAAGAAAGAAGATCCACACTGCAAATATCAGCCAGACAGCCCATCAACAGTGCCGGACCAGCCTCTGTAAAATGTGCATGACGTAATCTCCATGAACGGAATTCCAACTCTCTTTCAAAATGCCATGGTGCTGTTTTACCTCCTGGCTTTCCTCTGGATACTAAATAAGCAAAAGAGGCTCACTATAGCTTACGAACCACCAGAAGCAAAGCAGCAAAGAGAAAGGAATCACCCTGAGTCTATTTGTCTTTGCCCAGTCTCACCATTGACAGGCTTCTGGTGGTGCGAATCCACAAAGTGCCGCGGGTTCTCGATGGTATACTTGAGGTCCCGGATGGTATGCGAGCCACTCCCCTCATTCCACATCCCTTTCTTGGCTGCCTTTGCTTGTTCCTCGCATTCTGCAAGCCGGTTCTGTTCAGGACTGGGACATGGAAAGCGACGTGAGTTCATAGCACAGAAATATGCCACTCAGTTTCTTCAGCCCCTTCACCCCTGGACAAGCTCCCCAAGCGTCTGTGCAGGCCCACAGCACAAGATGCAAGCCTGTAATCAGAACATCACCAGAAATGCCATTCCAGACTGGTTCCTTCAAGGACAAATTAGATTCTGAGAGCATTTAATGAGAAGATCTAAAGAAGGCTCTCTTGGTCCTGCCACCACCCATGAGTAAAAAGAACAACTTAGTAGCTCTGTGGGGAGCCGCTCCAGGGGGTGCAGCCTCATTTAGCCACCCCAGATTCAGGAACTAGAATCCAGCACAGCACAGCAGGGAACACTGCAGCAAAGGTGACTAAGAACCACGCTACTCTCCCTCAATTCCCCCCCAAAAAGGCTGTTCAGATAATTCCGCCCCCAAAGTACTTACACATTCAGTAAGGCCAATTTAAAAAAGGAGCCTTGTCCTTCATTCAGGCAGAAAACCTAACTTCGTAACACAGCAGCCGAAGTCAGCAGATAGATCAAAACAAGCTTTTCTAAAAACGCTAGAAATGGTTTTTTTTTCCTCATATATGTGTTAAATTTAGGAAGCATTAAACCACAAGGCCTTTGCACAATCACGAACAGCTGGTACCATCAATGGTTGTCACATACACTGGGTCTCCTCCCACCTGTATCAGTACAAATTTCTAAGTAGGAATGCCCGTGGCTCACACCAAAAGGATTCAGTATCTGTTTTCCTTCCATCACCCAAAAGGTAACTACATCCTCACAGATCCAAATCCACATCAGTAGATGAAAAAATGTAGCAAAAGACGATGGAAGCGAACACTCAGCTGAGAAAAGGAATTTAAAGTCTAGAGACTGGTACTCCAGTGAAGATTCAGTTGTGGGATTTTTTTTTTTTCTTTCCAGTTGCAAACAACTTTTCCAAATAACACTGCAACACTAATCATGCCAGTAATCGTCCTTAAGTTAAAACCATGGCATGCTTCCAAAAACATCACCTAAAACAGAAATTGTAGTTCACCAAATTCCCACACCACCATTTGTAATACCAATTAGAGTACAGCGAATGTCATTTTACAATCAGAAAGGACCACAGAAGTATGTAGCGAACGTCCTGGTCCCAAAGGCTAAGAAGGCAGAAAGAACACAAAAGGTGCATTTTGGCCTTTGTTCATTCTCATTATTGGCACACCTCATGCAAATATTTATCCAAAGCCTTTCTGTCAACTATGATAGTCACATAACAAAGACTTAATGATTTAAAAAGCATGTTTACAGCCTTCAAATTACTGATGCAGCATATCACTTTTCAGAGGCTAAAGTGTTAATTAAAGCCAGCTGCAATCCACCCTACTGAGAGCTAACACCAGTGAACTTGAGCATAGCACATGCGTTGAGAACCTTTTATACCTAACACTCCCTTCTAATAAGTTCATACTACCCTCATCAAAACAAATACATTTTATCTACTAATTAAGCAACTATACATCCATAGAAGACTTAAAAGAATTGAGAGAAAATTTTCCTGACCAAAACAACTATATCCCTGTCACTTTCCCACGATTCAAAGCAGCAGATTTTGCTTTGAATCCTGTTTATTTACATTGCTTTATTTTTCACTGTACAATTCCTTGTATCCAACGTGACATCATGTATCTGTTTACTGTTCATCTCTCCATTAGAATGCTAGCCAAGCCTAAGTCTGTTCACTGCTATATTCTCAATGCCTAGAACATAGTTCAGTAAGTGTTCAATAAATATTTGAGGCTTGGTGAAAAAGACAAGTACTCCAGAAATGACAATCTACAGACTAAGATTCATGAATATGAAGAACAGAACTGACTTGTCTCAAGTTCTGCTTTTAAAGGAAGTATACATACCAAAATCATTAATGTTGCACAGCAAAAAATTACCAACAGGGTGAAGAGACAACCCAGTGTGGGAAAAAATTTTACCTGCTATTTCTCAGCCAAAGGACTAATATCTACAATACATAAAGAACTCAGAAAAGTCAAACACCCCCAAATTCAAAGATCCAATCCAAAAACAGGCATCTGGAATGAACAGACACTTCTCATGCAGAAATACAAATAGTAAATAAGTATATGAAAAAATGTTCAGCATCACTGGTCATTCAAGATATGCAAATCAAAACAATGCTGAGATTCCATCTCACTCGAGAAAGAATGGCTATTACCAAGAAATCAAGCAATAACAAATCCTGGCAGGGCTGTGGGGGAAAAAGAGACCCTTCTCCATTGTTGATGGGAGTGTAAATTGATACAACTAATATGCAACTCAGTATTGAGATTCATCACAAAAATAAAACTAGAAGTACCACTCAATCCAGCTATTCCCCTGCATGGTATCTTCCCAGAAGAGTTAAAGACACTATATCACAGCAATATATGCATACTCATATCTATAGGAGCACAATTTGTAATACCTAAGTCTTGGAAACAGCCCAGATTCCCATCAGCAGATGAAAGGACAAAGAAAACACGGTTTCTTTATACAATGGAGTACTACTATGCCATAAGTAAGGAAAAACTGGAGACATTTTTAGGTAAGTGGATGCTTCTTGAGGCCATACTTTTAAATGAAATAAATTGGACATACATGTTTAAATATCATATTGTTTCTTTTGTGTGTGAAACTCAAAAGGTAAATAGACAAAAGTGGGTGATAAGACTTTGGGAAGTAGGAAGAAAATTTTCAAATGGGAAGGGGAATAAAGGAAAGGGGAGGGGACAAAAGGGGAGGGGAGGGAGGAAATAGGGATTAAAAAAATGAAAGAATGGAAGGAAAACAATAAAAATAAAGTTTTGTAAAGGGAGGGGGGAAGGGATTGAAAGGAGGGAAATGGGAAAAAAAGAATTAAGATATAATATGTATAGGTACAAATTTCCTGTGATGAAGGTGATCATTTTTTATGTCCGAAGTCTACCAAGGAAATTAATTTTTAAAGAAAACTATTAATGAATGTTGAGTGATCTCATGGTTCAAAATAATCCATTGGCAAGAACACCCCAGAAGCCATGTAAGCACATCAGATTACCCATTTTATATGAGAAAGCAGGAATGAAAATACAGCAAAGCTAAGTGATAGCTGACTCCTCAATCTTTCTTGATGTCTCGAAAAGACGGGACAGAGGAGTCCGGCATACTTACTTATTGGCTCTCATGCCTTCTCTCCGGGTGGCCAAGCCCTCTGCAACCAGTGATTCTGCAATGTTTTCCCCATTAGTATCTGAGGAAGAGAGAAAAGAAATTAAACCAAAGATTCCCACCTGCCTCCACTAGCAAAAGAGCTCCAGCGAAGGCCCCTCTTACATTCAGCTCTTCACAGAGAACAGTGCTGCGAGAAAGATGGACAGACACTGATACAGCACTGGGCACCCAAAATGTCTAGTCTCAGGGACTCAAAAGTCTATCAATCTTCTCAGGACTTTTGTTTCTAATTTTCTAGCGTATCTTCAGGCCAAAGGTAATCTCAGGAACCACAGGAGACTGACAAAAAGGCAAGACACAGCAGCAGGTAGCTTAGGAGAGTGCAAAGCAGTGACAGAAGGGGAGGCCTGGAACAGAACACAAATCCGGCTGCTTAATGGCTCAGA
Organism: Dinomys branickii; assembly: GCA_004027595.1. NCBI lineage: Eukaryota > Metazoa > Chordata > Mammalia > Rodentia > Dinomyidae > Dinomys > Dinomys branickii. Next base: position 10,519 of record PVLD010030391.1, read on the forward strand.
CGATCTCTCTCTGCATCCTGATTTACTGACCTCTAAAGTGAGGCAATCACTTGCCTCAACGGGTTCTTGTGAATTAAATAATGTGTGTAAATCAGCAAGCACAGTGCCACGTGGATGGCAGGAATTAGGAGAAGTTAGTCCCCTCACCTTGTCCAATCAGACAGACACACTCATTAAGGGCTGTCTATCATGCTTTATGCTGGAAAGTCTAATCCTCTCCATGTGACCTGGTCTCTGCTCTGGGAACACACCAAGACAAGCGACCCTGTTGGAGAAACAACTGCCTCTTGCTCTCACAGATAGTGAGCAGACACTGTCTAGATTTCTAATCTTTCACACAGGCAAGAAAAATGAACTTAAACATAAAATTCAATCTGATTAGGTTCTACCCCAGCACTTAAAACATTAATTGCATTTCCATACTATTGAGAAGGCTCTCAGGCTCACTACATTCTCTTAAATCCTTGCTTGCCAGCTGAAATGATCAAGGAAGACATCTGTGAGAAAATCACTGTGTAAAAATCTTTAATATGGCAGAGAACAAGCTCCTAGATAAACAGCAGTCTAGCTGATACACAACGTGAGCACAGAAGATTCTGTAAGATTTATATTCAGTACACTACATACCAACTTCCATAAGAAGTAACAAGTTCACAGACACCCCCAAGCCTCACCATTACAATGCTCACATTTCTGCAGAGGAAAATCACAAGACTTTCTCCACCAAGAGAAACTGAGGTGAATTTACACTAAGAGTCCAGCTCTGAGCTGAAAATAATCAGCCACGTCTGTCCATTCAGATCAGACTCAGACTTTACTAAGATTACCTTGGTTCCTTCAAGCAACAGCAATCCCAAAGAGTAGAGGAAAATTCAAAGTGAAGAATGCAATAGGGTTAGAAGTGAAGTGCAGAGGTGTCAAGAAGTTGGATGTAGAAGGAAAAAAGTTCAAGTACAGGCAAGATAAACGGCCAGCCGACTGACAAGGCACCCAGCAGTTGTCAGACGTTTTCTTGCCACAGACCAGTCTCGGCGGCCCACTTCTGAAAAGTGAGCTCTACAAACACTACTTCAAAAGCCAATACATACCCCTGGGCTAAACGAGGAGGCAACCAAATGGGAGACAGGAACCTGAAACAGAGCGATGTGAGCCGCAGACCTCATTCTTGCTTGTTACTTACCAAATTATGAACCTAGTCAAGTCATTATTCAGCAACAGTATTCAGAGAAGGTAGATGAGAACCTTCCCTTCAGAACTCAGAAGACTGACCATCTCTCTTTAGTAAGCTCTAGGCTAAGCACTAATTCTACTGTTCTAACCCAGCATGGGAAGAGCAAACAGGACACTGGACAAGATGCTCCAGGGTCATTCCCAGCTCATTTTCCTAGTGCTTCTACAATTAAAACCAGTCCTAACAGGATGTTGTGCCTTGTTGTTTCACCCTGCTTACTGACCTCTAGCCCTGACCTCCTAGGGCAAGTAGATGACCTAAAGCAGCTACATTGCACAACGTAGCAGGAAGCCATTCTCTTTTGTTGGGATTATAGGCTTATACCACCACACTTAACTGAGGAAATGTTCATTTTTAAGGAAAGAATCAGAGGAGACACCCAAAAAATTGGCTCCCAATTTGTTTTGTTCACCTACCTGGCTGCTTTACAAAGAACGTTCTTTTAATGTCTTATATCTATTCAAACTCCATTCTCCTCCACCCTTCCAATTCTCCCCTCTACTAATGCAAAGAAAACGATAACATATAATATCCCGAGCTGACTGGTCCAGCTAAATAATAAGTATGTGCATCTCCACGCATGTACACACACACACACACACACACACACACACACACACAGTTATTCAGTACACAGAGCCAGAGCTCAGAGCGCTACATACACCATCTTTAAAACAAACGAAGAAACTGAGCTTTGAGAAGTGAAGTAAGAGTACACACTGGGAAAGTCAGAATCCTACCCCACATGTTCTGTTACAAAATATGTGGCCTGTAAAAAACTCTGATCGGCTCTTCCACTCTTCAAGCATCCCTGGGAAGAGAAGAAAAGTCACAAGATAGAGGAAACAGAGAATGCGACACAGGGAAACGATAGGAATTCAATTAGTACTCTGACCTAGAAACACAGAGCCACTGAGTTGCACAAGCTGGAAACCAAAACAGGAGTAAAAATACCATGGTGCACTACGTACGCCTCCATGGTATACCACGTATGCCTCCAGGAAGCCAAGAAAACAGCTCAGGGTGAACAAGGAGCAGACTCCTGGGGGCATGTCTGCACAGCTCTGTGCCACAGCCGCTACCTGATGCCTTCCCAGTGCCACCACAGCCAGCCTCCCCAGGGCTGGATCTACCAGAACCCACACCAGCCTCCCGCCACATGAAAACCAGCCCTTAGAGGAACTTTAGACTCCAAGAGAGATGAGTGTGCTCCTCCTCGCCACTCACCTTTTCCAAGGTAGATCATGCCATATTCTCGCCCCTGGGGAGTTTTGTTTTCTATCGTGAAACAGACTTCTTTCCCAATCAGCTTCTTGCGAAGGAACTCTCGAGCAGGGAATGCCCAGGGCTAGAAGAAAAAAACAGAATATTAGGAGAACTGCCTTTTCCAGACCCTTACCAGCCTTCAAGTAACTTCATGCCTTCAATAGATATCTGAGTACCTGCTGCATCCAGGCCCTGCGCTTGGCATGGAGAATATGAAAATGAAATGAATACAGAGTGGCTTACACACACACACGGGCCTCATAAAAAGCCAGGGCTAGGAGGCCCTAAAAACAGCTTCCAGACACCGGCAGTAGCACTTCACCCCATCACTATCTGTTCAGTTACAGCTTACTTTGTGCATAATATTTGCCAAGACTTTTATAGCACTTAAAATGTGCCAGCCACTGCTCTCACTGCTTTCTATATATCAACCCATTCCCTGAAGTGGGAAGCCCAGGCTCCCTAAAGACCTGGGCAGGAGGACGTCATAAATAACAACTATCACCTCCATTTGTTTGCCTCTTTTCAATTTACGAGCGCTTTCCCGAAACTAGTTCAAGGCATTGCTGGAGTCAGGACTGGGTTTTAGGGCTATTATTTCACAGTGAATCCTCTGCTCAAATAACTTTATTTATGTCATTTTTTCCACTTTTTGAAGGATAACAAAAGACATGAGAGGACAGACTTCAAAATTCACCTCATCTCTTTCTGCTCTGTCTGAAGCCTTCATGGGTCCTAGAATCTTGGCAGGACAACAGCCCCTTACAGGGATCACTTTGACAATGATGATTCTTCTTTCTCAGCTGTTCACAACATCAATGGACACACACACACACACACACACACACACAGAGACACAACACGACACATGCCCACAATGAAAAGCCAAGTCTGTGATAAAGGTAATGCACGGATGGTTTACCCCACGCCTACCCTACCACCCCTCCTAGGGTGGTTTAGACAAAGTGCCATGTCTCCTCTGATGCACAAAAGAAATGAAGAGGAACGGAGTAACAGCTCAACGAGTGTGTGGTTGATAGAAGCTCACATGCTAAAAACTGCAAAGAATAGAAGAGGTTTCCCCTTTGGTGATACAATATGCACACAATAAGAGATTGTTCATTACAGTCTCCTAAAGTGAGAACTCAAGACTCCACACAGGAAAAGCTGAACAGAGCATTAGTGGCTTAGAAAAGAAGCCTCTGCTCGCCTTTTCAGTCCATGGAGATTAAGATCAGTCCATAGGGTCATGCAACAAGCTTTTCTAAAAGCAAAACACACATACGACTTCCCAGAAACCAGAAGCCAACGGGCCTGCAGTCATGGGCCAAAAGTTATGAAAGCAGTGCTGTTGCCAAGCCAGCATTTACAACTCTGCAACACACTCCATCCTAAATACCTGGGGAAGATGTGCTAAAAACAAGTGCTCCTACAAGAAGTCAAGATTTTGGCAAAACCTCATTTATCATGAGTCAGTTCACAAGGAAATAAATATCTAATTCTTACAGAGAATCTTCCAATTTCTACCTACCAGGCAAACGCTCTCAGAAAGTTCCTAAGGCTTGCTGAAGAAACACCTTTTTAGGTGCTCACGTTTTACAGCAAGTCAGTCACTAGGTAGTAAGACAAAGCCACACAGGTCTTGAACAGACCCATACTAACCCCATAGGAAAAAATCATCTAATTTCTGCCATCTTCCTTTCCAAGACTAGCCTTGTGAAATTGTGTTCTATCCACAGATGGGCAAACTCTGTATCTGGACAAGATAATAGCTAACAAGAAAGGCCACCAGGAGACTCACTATGCAGGAAACAAACTGACCATAAAGGAAGGAAGACAGGTTAGAAAGAAGGAAGGAAGAAACGCACTGCTCTCAAACGATGGGCTGGACAAGACAGCTCCCTGAGAGGAAACCCTTTGCAGAACCGAGGCCAGTGCCTTTGTATGTCCTCGACACCCAGGCAGAAGGCATCTGTCCAAACAGAGCCTTCCCCAGAAACTCCGAGAGGCAAATACAGAAAAATACGCTCCAGTTGCTTATCAAGAAACAGAATGGCCTAGTGGAAAGAAAAACTGTAGTCTATCTAAATGGTGCCCAGAGCTCCATTTAAGAAGCAAGTGGTCTTTAATAATAGTAAAGCCACTGACTTGTTCCAGGAGAGCATTAGTAAGTCAGATTTATAAGTGCGACAAAGTAAGTCTTATATACCTTTACATATACAATGTAAACCATAAAAAAACCCAAACACACATACAAATGCAGTAAGTCTCCAACTATACCACACTACCACACCCTATTGCCCTTTACAGCAAGCACACAGCAGCATAACTATGACCAGGTCCAGCAGACACGAGAACTACTCCACAATTTGTTTATATCTACAAATGCTCATAATGTGAGGTCTATTCCTATCTGAAAGTATCCAACTCGAATGGTCATTAAGTCAGAGACTTATTGTTTTTAAGACTCAAGATTACCTCTTCCCTTTAGAAGACATAAGAGCAACAATGGGGCAGCGCGAGCCTCCTGCCCAATACCAAGCAAACTTGACATATGTAAAGTTGTGCAATGGAACTTTTTAATTGCAATCACCCTTTTGACTTTTGGACTCCTAAAGTTACTGTAAGCTCAAATCCCAGAACAATGTAAAACCTAAGAGCTAGCTACTTTTGTACATGGTCAAACATCCAATACTTCTCCTCTCTCCCTCTCTTCTAATCACCCACATTATGTGGGTATCCTGCCCTACTTTCTCTCTCCTGCCTCCCCAATTCTCAAAGCTCTAATGAGCATGGGACTATGACATTCATTACTTTATTTCTCATGCAGCCAGCATACAGCTTCACACACAGCAGGAGCTCAATTAATCTGTAGGAAATAAATATATAATTCCCACAGTGCCCATCAATGCAGTATCCACGCTGCCTGGAGTAGCTAGGCAACGCTGGGGATTAGCCTGAAACAGAGCAGCGACGGCTGTGGACATACGGTAGAGCAGCTTTCATTGTCACAGGATTTAGGAGGAAGCTGAGTATCACTAAAAGGAGGTATCAGGAGGAAGGCAAAGAATAATCAAGTAAATAATATTTGGGGCAATGCTACCAAGGGAAGTAAATGAGCAACAATGTCCTTGATTCTTCTAACTTGAAAAAATCTAGACAGTGTGTTCCAAAAGAATGTAAAGCCTGAAAGGGGGTGCCATATTGTATAATCCAGGGACCCCCACAAAGAAATACCTGGGTTCTTCTCTGCAACATCCACTTAAACATTTATTTACTGTATTCTTGTTTGTGTCAAGTACTGGATAGGCACAAAGACACAGAGATAAGAGACAGGATCCCTCCTTTTTAAACTTATAATTTAGTAGAGAAACACACACAAACCTGGAATGGTGGTCTATGTGCTGACAGCAGGAAGATACAATTATAAAGAGGAGATGCCAGGTGTGGCTGACTCTCAGAAGACAGCACAGGTTTAGGAAGAACTCCTGACAGAGTCCTGGGCACACGGGCAGGAAGAGCTCTGCCCCCTCCGTCAGGGGGCAGCACGAGCTAAGGGCAGGCAAGGGGCACTCAGTGGCTGTGAGGAGGTAAGTGCTACAGCACAGCTGGTGTCACCTTGGAAGAAGGCTAAAAGTCAATCACAAACGGATTTGGTTCCAGGCGGGTGTGCTGGTATGTCGCAGTGGTAACGATGATCACTGAGGTATCCAGGAATAACAGTGAGCAAAGGGCCAGACCTGGTGGTGCACACCTGTATTCCCAGCACTCGGGAGGCTGAGGCAGGAGGATCACCAAGAGTTTGAGGCCAGCCTGGGCCACACAATGAGTTCAAACCAGTCTGAACTACACAGTGAGACCCTATCTCGAAAGAAAGGAGGGTGGGGG
>PVLD010030392.1:0-16900 GCA_004027595.1 Dinomys branickii
TCTGACTAAATTTGCATGTCTATATATGGGTCCATACATCTACAATTCGAAGATATCAATGGATAAAGCAACAACTACTGTTGAGACCATATCACCTTGTCTATAGATTAGTTGTGATTGTACTATTTTCTATGATAATGGGTGTCTGTTTGTCAATATGTTTTTGTGCTTTTATGTTTCTAAAATAAAAAAAAAAAAATCAGCACTGTTGACATTTTGGGTCTGTTAAGTTTTTGTTGTGGGATGCCAGCCTGTACATGATGAGGTGTTTAGCTGTGTCCCTAACCTCTATCCAGTAGATTCCAGGAGCACTGTCCTTCCCCTCACCATTCGTGCCAACCAACTATGTCTCCACACACTGTCAAATGTCTCGGGGAGTGTGGCAGGGCAATAGTGCTGTCTCGTAAGAACACTGCTCTAAGTCTCTTGTGGCCAGGCTATTGTGGCATGACTTTGCTCAGGTCTCTGCGGGTGCCTGAGGCGGATACACCACAGGGAGGAGCAGATGTGTGGTAGTGGGGAGGGGCAGTTTTGAACACTGTATGGTTGGACTTGGCATGACATTAGAGAGAATGGGCAGGCCCTCTTGGGACTCTAGGCCAGGAGATGGAAGTTTCTTCTTAACCTTCATTCTCCTTCATACTGCCAGTGAGCACAGTGTATTTCATGGGAAGGGTATGCTTTTTGCCTTTGTTATCTTGACCACCATCGTGTGAGACAAACCTCATTACCTCCCTTTTACAGAGGAGGCAGCTTTTGGTCTGAAGTGAGGGCTCAGGGATAGAAAATGGGGTCGAGGCCAGGTCTGTAGGACTCCAAGTTCACGCCACCTTTGTTATTATTCCCTTGCCTGAGCCGCTTTGATACTGCGCTTTTCTAGCATCATCCGTGTGACTTGTGCTCTGTGTAGGGAGGATGAGTGTGCTTTATCAGATTATAATTCACAGGCCATTAGAAGTGTTTACAGTTAATTCTCTATGATGAATAGCCCCTTCCAAAGTCTATTTGCCTCTTGGCTCATTAAAAATTATAATTATGGAAGTAATATATCACAGAGGTTTAGAAAACAGTTAACAGAATAATCCTCCAAAATTCTACTATCCTAAAACAGCTGTTACTTTGGACATTGTTTGGTGGTAAGATATGAATTTTATTAGGAGGATTTAAGAGAAGGCATCTGGGAATTTTAAGTAACACATCTCAATTTTGGTGGGTGTATTTTCTTCCTCTTTGGTATTCTCCTTCCCTCCCTCCCTCAGTGGTACTTGAAGTACTGTACCAGTCTTCAGTTTTTGCTTTCCAAAGAATTTTTGCTATTAAAGATTGTTATTAAAGATTGTGTTTTACAATCTTTAATTTGTATTTGCTATTAAAGATTATATTTTTTCTTTTTGTTTTCCCTGTTTATATTTTTATTTGATTTTCTTTTTAGATGTTTGTAGTTGTCTTCTTTTTGTTGTAGGGGGGCTACTGGATGTTCACACTGAGCTACGTCTCCTGTGCTCCTGCCTTGTTTTTTGGGGGGAGGTTTGAGACAGGGTCTTGCTGTGTAATTGAGTCTGGCATTGAACTCACTGAGTAGCTCAGCCTGCCGTCAGATTCTGCGATCTTCTTGCCTCAGCCTCCCCTGGTCTCTTTGAGACATGGTTTCACTGTGTAGTTCAGACTGGCCTTGAACTTACTTTGTAGCCCAAGCTGGCCTCAAGCTTGCAGTAATCCTCCTGCCTCAGCCTTCTGAGTGCTGGGATCACAAGCATGTGCCAACATGTCCATCTCTAATGACCTATTGATCTCATGTTCCATATATTTGCTATAAATATTTTTCCTAGTCTGTTGCTTGCTTCTGATTCCATTCTCTGTTTTCTAGATGGTGACATGCCATGCCGTGCCAACATCCTAGTTGCAGAGCTGTTTGACACAGAACTGATTGGGGAAGGAGCGCTGCCCTCTTATGAGCATGCACATAGGCATCTCGTGCAGGTAGGAGCCCAGGGCCTTGCTCGGCTGTGTTGCTTTGATAGCTTGTGATAGCCCTCCATTCTAGGGAGGTTTCTGGCTCAGGTAGCTGGTAATGCTGAGATAGAGAAAGCCTTTGCTTATAATTTCTCACAGTAGTAGTGGTAATCATCCTCATCACTGCTGAGTCCCTAGTGCTGGCCTATAGAAGATGCAGAGTGGGTGAAGTAGGCAGACAACTTGTCAAAGAGCTAGAGCCACAGCACACAGAAAGAGTAATAGTAGTGCCAAGTGAAGCCAGCAGGTCAGTCAGTTGAGGTGGTCACTTGTTCTTTGGGTTTTGTAGTAAACGGATTCTGGTCTTGTTGCCCAGGTAAGATTTCTTCTGAGTGGATGCTCTGAGCCCAGGGCTAGAACTACTGCTTTGCAGTAATATTGGACTCTCAAGTCAGTGTGGGAGTTCAGCATGATGACAATCCACGGTTATTTTTGAAGTATTTAATAGTGCTAGGTAACTAGGCACGTGTCTGACTGAAACTATTTTAGGCACAATATGTGTTCTTTTGAAATTTACTTTTTTATCTTTTCTCAAGGGCGTAGGGCTGAAAACAATTTATCTTGGTAGTGGGTAGATGATAGATATTACTAAATTAGCCTGATATTAAGAAATAGATCTGTTTTGATCCATGGGCATTACTGTTGGTCAGATGTCTGATTGTTTTCTTGTTGGTTTGTTTTGTTTTTTAATGTAAACTTAGGAAAATTGTGAGGCAGTGCCTCACAGGGCAACTGTGTATGCACAGCTGGTGGAATCCAGAAGGATGTGGTCATGGAACAAGCTGTTTCCTGTCTGTGTTCAGACCAGCGTAGGAGAGCAGGTCATCATCCCTCCCTTAGATTTGGAGAGTTGCCCTGGTGCACCTTCCGTCTATGACATCCAGCTAAACCAAGTGCCACCTGCTGACTTCACTGTCCTCAGCGATGTGCTACCTATGTTCAGGTACCAAGGAGCCTCCCCGAGGGACCAGTGCTTTGACACATTTTTTTTATTTATTTTAAAAAATGAAAGAAAGCATATTAATAAACACATCCATTTACAAAATAGCATAAGAACAATACAAGCAATACTGAATTACAGACAAAGTGGTAGGAAATTAAAAGTGGTTGTTGTATTACATATTGATATCTTCAAAGTGGTTTCTCAGGAAAACAAAGAGACATGCAAAATTGATCAAATAGTTAATCATTAACTGATCCTTTCAGTAAAGCGATAGAAGTCTGTAGTACAACTATGTTAGCTATCCTGTGCATATATATATGAGACATGTGATGGAAGGAATTCAGGTCTTTGGAAGTTCAGTTTGTATGGGAAGGAAACCTAGCTGAGTCCTTCACAACCATCATTCCTGGTAATATTGTCATAGAAGCTTAACAATGGAATGTGTGAGATTAAATTATGCTTCAGTTCCTGCATATTCTCCCACAGTGTGGACTTCAGCAAGCAAGTTAGTAGCTCAGCAGCTTGCCATAGCAGGCAGTTTGAACCTTTGGCATCTGGTCGAGCTCAGGTGGTTCTCTCCTGGTGGGACATTGAAATGGATCCTGAGGGGAAGATCAAGTGTACCATGGCCCCCTTCTGGGCACATTCTGACCCAGAGGGGCTGCAGGTAAGAGGTGTAGGAGTTGAGCAGTGTCACATAAGTCAGCAAATTTGTCCATTTTGTTTGTTGAGCATGAACCACAAGAATTCAGACCCAGAAATAATTGTCAGAGGGAAAGAAGAGTTTGTCTCTGTCTCTGTGTCAGTCTCTCTGTTGTCCATTCATTGTTTCATTCCCTGCCTCCCTCCCTCCCTCCTTCCCTCCCTCCCTCCCTCTGTCCTTCCTTCATACCTTCCTTCCTTCCTTCCTTAGTACTAGTGGTTGAATCCAGGGATGTTCTAACATCTTACCCAGCTTTTTTTTTCTCTTTGAGACAGGGTTTCACTATATAGTCTAGGCTTCCTACCTCAGTCCTCCAAGTGCTGGGGTTATAGATGTGTGCCACCACACCCAGCTACCAGTCCTTTTTATATTATTTATTTATGTTGTAATGAGGATTGAACCCAGGGTTTTTTCACTGAACTACTTCATTAGCCCACTCACTAAGATCTCACTAAATTGCCCAGACTAGGCTCACACTTTTGATCCTCTTGTCTCAGCTTCCCAGAGTGCTAGGATTATGCCACCATGCTCAGCATGTTTTTATTTTATTTTGAGACATGACCTCACTAAGTTGTCTGTGGCCTCAAAGTCTCGATCCTCCTCCCTTAGCCTCTTGAAAAGCTGGGATTACAGTTATGCACCACCATGTTCAGCTTTCTTTTTTTTTTATTTTGAGACAACTTACTGTGTAGTCCAGGATGGCCTGGAACTCACTATATAGCCAAGGCTGGCCTGGAACTTGTGATCCTCCTTTCTCAGCCTCCTAAACTGCTGGGATTACAGGCATGTCCTACCACGGCTGTCTCATTGACTTTCTAGTTTTTTTAAGTTACGGTGTGCTGGTGGTATAGCTCTGCCTAGTTTGCATGAGGGGTTCAATTCCTAGCACCCCAAAAATAAACTAATTACTTAATTATTTAATTTGAAAGCTCCATTGAGCTGTCATCAGACAGGACTCTTAGGGTGAGTTTACAGTCAGCACTGGTGCTCACGGCAACAGAGAAGCCTTCACGGTTTAGCTGTACCACTCTACTCATCCACACCCACTCTCTGATCTCGGCTCCCTCCCAGCAGTTATCCCAGGAGGCTGAGATCCATTTAGAATAGACAACTACAGCCTTACTTTCTGTGGCCTCAAAATCCACTTCTCCAGTTCAATGGAAAGTGGGCAGCAGATGTAAAATAAAGATTATTTTTCAACATGTGATACATTGTTCACCATCACTCATAAGAGAAGTGCAACTTTAAACTACAGTGAGATAGCAGAACACATAATAAATTGGGCCATGACTGTCATGGGGTTGCTGTCAGTCAGCTGGGCCTGTGGACTCCTTAGCTTCCCTCTCCTTTTTAGTTGCCTGGACCCACACTGGCGTGTCAGCCAGTGTATGCCAACTTCCCTTGCAATCTTCACCTTCTGCTGGCAAAATATGTATGCCTCTGTATGTGTGTGCATGCATGTGCATGCATTTGTGCACGCATGTGTGTACATGTGCATGTGTGCAGCAATTCAGTTCATTTTAGTTAGTACTTTTTATTTGCGTATCTTCAGAGCACTCCTATATATTTTCTCTTGAATGTGTAGATAAGATATACTGGGTAATCACAGCAGTACCCAGACTGAGACTCAGCAAGCTCAAGGATGGGCTCAGGACCTTGTTTCCAGGAAGAATGGAGGGGATCCAGTCTTAGGTCTTCTGTGTGTGGATCTGTGTCCTTTCTATACCAGTGATGAATTTTGGACTGATAGGAATTTGAAAACTGCTAACATATCTCCTTCATGGATCTGCAAAACTGCTTTGGAGCCCATTTACCCTCTGTAACCATGGAACAGGGTTTCTGTCATCAGTCAGTTAGCTTTAGTACTTGGAGCTTCCCTATGTGGGGAATGTGGGAGGAAGGATGACAAGGAAGCACCCCAGAGCCACAAGAGGGGTCAAGGAAGGCTTTTCCTGTCCTTAGATAAATTTGTATAGTATAGGAATAAACAACAAGTTTAAGAAAACCTGATTTTCTTCCTTGTTATTATATATTTTTTCTAGAACATGCCTGGGTATGGGTTTTCATTTTCTAGCCTTTATGTTTCGATTTTTTTTGGTACTTGGAATGGTATTCATGACCTTGCACTTGCCAGGCAGGTGCTATGCCACTGAGCTATATCCCCTATCTCTAGCCTTTATGTTCAATAGGTATTTCAGATTCCTGCCTTTGTCAGATTTACCTGTTGTTTTCTTCTATTCAAGACTAGATAGGGTAAGATACGTCCCAGACAAGTGGGACATGGCTCAGATTTCATTTGCTTATGTGCTTAGCGTCTCAGTTATTTTTCTCTCATTGCTGAGAAAAAAACCTCAAAACCTCAAGTTAAGGAAGAAAAAGTTTATTTAGCTCACAGTTTGTAGAGGTGTTAGTCCATAATCAGCTGGCTCCAAGGCATGGTGGCATGGCAGGGGGGCAACCGTTTTTGATGGCAGAAGATACCAAAAGCAACAAGAGCAAAAGGGAGGAATAAGCCTCTTTCCTGCCTTGTATTGTAGGCAGGCTACCTGCCCTATGGCTGGTGTAGTACGTACACCCTCAATCCCAGCACTAGATAATGAACTAATCACAAACTCTAGATTCAGCCACCTCCCAAAAGCCCACCCCCTGTGACTGCCTGAAGCTTTGAGGGGACATCCAGACACAAACCATAATATTAGCCAGGCTTTTTTTTTTTTGAGACAGGGTCTCACTGTGTAGTTTAAACTGGCCTTGAACACACTATGTGGCTCAGGCTGGTTTTGAACTCTCAGCAATCCTGCCTCAGCCTCCCCAGTACTGGGATTACAGACATGGCGCCATGGTGCCCAGCTGCCAAGCTCTTAAGACTCTCACAGGGCCAAGGTTTCCTTCCTACCTGAGGATGACAGGATGAACATCTCAGCGCTGATTTGGATACCCACTTTTTAGGACATTTATTCTTTGTCTCTTTCCAGACAGGAGCTTTTGTCAGTTGTTAATTTTTGTTTTATGCCGTGTCATAGTCTTCATCATTTTAAAAGTCTGAATATTCTGTGTGTACTTATAACTTTTTGAGCTGCTGGGTCATTCCAGTTTTTTGCAAGTATAAATAATTTTGTGATATGCATATTAATACCCCCTTCCCAAGAAAACTCCCTATATATAGGATTTGTAGTAAAGAGCATAGCTTATTAAATGCTGATCTGGGGGTTAGGGGTGTAACTGGTAGAACACTTAATCTAGCAGTGCATGAGTCCTGGATTTGGGCCTCAGCATTAGGGAATTAACTATAACTCACTATGCTATTACACAATTTAGAATATGCCAGTGAAACTTTTTGGTATCATCTTCCCTACTTTTTATCTGGAAAAATTATAAAACCAGAATAAATGAATATAGAAACTGATACTCCTGCCAGGTGTGGTGGTGCACACCTGTAATCCCCGCACTCAGGCAGCTGAGGCAGGAGGATCATTGCGAGTTTGAGACTAGCCTGGGCTATAAAGTGAGCTTAAGGCCAGCCTGAACAGCAAGACCTGTCTCAAAAAAAAAAAGACAAAAAAAGAAACTGATATTCCCTTTACTTACATTTACTGATTGCCAATATTTGCTTTATCTCTCCTCTTCCCTTCCCCTCTGCCTCCCTCCCTTCTTTCCTCTGTGTACAGATCTTCCTCTTTACACATGCAGTTTCCTGCTAAGTCATTTTCAAATAAGTTGCAGACATCTGGCACTTTACTTTAGCATACATCTCCTAAGAATAAAACACTCTCCAGCATAAGCAAAATACCATTAGCACACTTAAGAACATTAATAGTTACTCCATAATATCATCTAATACATAGTTCAAAATAAAATTTCCTTGTCTCCAAATGTTTTTAGTAGCTTTTGTTTTCCCCAGTCTAGGTACCAGTTAGGTTTTATGCACTTTGTTTGACCTTTTTGTGTTTTGAAGTTGCTTAGAAGACAAGAGGAAATTTTGAATGTGTTATAGCCTGTGGAATATGATTAGATCTTGTTTCGGAGCCAGAGAATTCTTCCTTCAAATAACAGATGATTCACAGCCCAACATGTTGAAGCAAGAGCATTGGTGCTGTTCTGTGTATAGGTACCAGAGCCTGCACTTGTGCCCTTTTGAGCCCCTCTGGAAGACCACATGTTACCTTCCTAAAGCCAGCAGGGTTCCAACAAGCTTTTGGGCCACAATCCTCTAATTTGTAAATTTTTTTCTTTTTCCCTTTGACACAGTAGCCGGCTGTAGTCTATACCATGGCTCACTGCAAACTGATACTTACTTTTGGTACCAGGATTATAAGCCTAACTCTTGCAGCTTGGTGACAGCTAGCTGCCTGTTCTCCATTTCAGTGGCGGGACCACTGGATGCAGTGTGTATATTTTCTGCCACAAGAGGAACCCGTTGTACAAGGTGCAGCCATCAGCCTGGTAGCCCACCATGATGACTACTGTGTGTGGTACACCCTTCAGAGGACCTGGTATGCCTACACTTCATGGGGTTGGGGTTTGGGCCTTAGAGACAGCACGCTGATGTAAATTCTCCATGTGCAGATCTAGTAAAGACATATATGGGCAGATTTACATCTGGATGGAATTAAAAAAGAACAAAGGTTGGTGACTGGGTACATCAGTACCTATCTATGTGTACTCAGGAGAGACCGTTATAGGTTGCTAGAATCCATTTGGAATAGACATAAAAACCCTGTGGTCTGAGGGCCCTGCAACCCTCAGTACCTGTTCAAGAACTAGTGTCCAGATTCTTGCCCTCTAGATACCTATTGAAGGCCCAGGTCAAATTCAGCTGGGCAGGTCTCCATGCCATCCCTCATGCTCTCTGGTATGTCTTTATCTCCTTCATCTCTTCATCTAGCCCTGAAGAAAATAGGAGAGTCCATCAAATGCGACCTGTGTGTGACTGCCAGGCTCACCTGCTCTGGAACCGGCCTCGATTTGGAGAGATCAATGATCAGGGCAGAACTGATCAGTATGCCCAGGCCTTGAGGACAGTGAGTGTCCAGCCCCTTGGTTCCATACTCTCTTTAGCACTCTACTTATGATTTGCTGGTTTTGTTGTATTCCCTTGTTTATATGGCTTTTGCTCGGTCCATGTGGGGTGGACACCAGAAAAGCAGAAAGCTTGTTTTAGATTTCAGAAGGGCTTGTTTTCTGCTCCTGTGAGAGCCTTCCTGCAGCCTGCACTTGTCCTACTGGACACCTTTGTGGTCACCAGCAGTTGATATGGGTGACTCTGATGACTACCCTCACCCTTTTCCTCTTTTCAGCTACTGTGCTTTTGTAAAGTGGCCGAAAATGTAAATCTGATTGTGAAACTCTGGCCTGAAAGCCCTTGTTTCTTGCTGACTATAGTGGAGGCTTAGCCTGGGAACCTCATTTGCAGTATAGAGGGGGCTCCTGGATCCCTTGGAGTTGTATATAGGAATACGTGTGCACATGCATGCCTTTGTCAGGATCCAAGTTGTCTTTGAGTTCCTCTCCAAGGAGTCTTTGACTTATAAGGGCACTCGGGCTTTGGGGAATCATTTGAAAACACATGGGTTAGATAGCAAAGAAAACTGTCAAAGAGAGATGGCTTTTTGCAAGTGGGGCACACCTTCATCTGTACCTTCTAGTCGGATTACGGGGGCCTTCCTGGCAATGGGCACTGGCGGGGAGAGGAGACGTGGGTCAGGGGGCAGCAGGTTACTGCATGGGCCCAGGAGATTCCAGGCCAGTGGTGGGGAGGATGGGGAGAGACTTTTAATAATTTAATGGTCAGAGTCCATGTGAGTGTGGAGTTGAGGGAAGAAAAACACTTCTTTCAGTTTGCCAGCAGGAATCTCCTGCTAAACCAAGAAAACGTGCCAAACCTGCATTTTCTCCATAGGTGCTGATGCCAGACAGTGTCTGCCTCTGTATCAGTGACGGCAGTCTGCTCTCCATGTTGGCCCATCACCTTGGGGCAAAGCAGGTACTGGGCTCATACCTTTCTGTCAGCTTTCTAAGGTTGGCTTCTGTCTCTTATCTCTTTCATTTTTTGACTTTTTTAAGATCAGTTCTTGAGTTAGGGAATTGCATGGCTCTGTGATCAAAACATTTTACAACTATTGTGTGTGGAGTATGCTTAATCCAGGGACTTAGAGATTCTCCTGCCTGCCACGTGCCAGCAGGAGGCAGGTTATAGGTACTACCACGGAGCTAACTACAGCTCGAGTTGAGTTGGCCACCTTGCTGTGGTCAGTGCCCAATGTGGGTGCTGTCCCAGATAGGTGTCGAGCAGAAGCAGAGTTGTTAGGCAGTGACTTCGCCTTGGAATGGTCTCAACACATTTTCATCTTGCGTTTCTTCCTCAGTTAAGCAATCTATAATAACTCACAGTGTGGTGTTCTCTTTAGGTATTTACAGTTGAGAGTTCAGCAGCTTTCCATAAGCTGATGGAAAAAGTAAGTGATAGTTTTGTTACTGAATTATGAGGGGGTCTTTGAGGCCTTTCCTCATCTGGGATGGGTGACTCTTCAGCAGCATTGGTAGCAAGGAACTGGGAGGAGCTGGTACACAGAGAACCCTCCTTTGTGGTGTGGCACCTCCCTGAGCTGGCCTGGGAGCACTCTAGGGCTAGCATTGAAATAGAAACAAATATTTGGACTCTGCATTGATTTTTGTACCTGAAGTAGTTTAGGCTTTTCTTCTCATTTCACATAAAACTGAGGCTTTTGCAACTATAGAATTGAATGGGACACCAGTGCCCAGAGAGTCACTGCTTACAGCTGGACTGGAGAGGATATTTCTTTCTCTGTCAGAAACAGGTTTGATTTCCTCTCCACCAGAACTGCAAGCCTGTTGCTAAGGCCTGCCATGTACCTGCAAGAGAAATGTCTTTCTCCTATAGCATTTTGTTCATGACCTCATCCCTATTTAATAAGAGGCCACTCAAAAGGAGTTTCCACAAAGCAGGAAAAGTGCTTCAGGGCTACTTGGCCAGAAAACTCAGAGAAGGTGACTTTGGGAATTGTTTTGGTTTTAGTGCTGGAGATGAAATGCAGTCTTCATGTGAGCTAGCCAAGTGGTCCACCCCCACCCCCACCCCACCCCAGGACAAAACAGTACTTTAGTATAAACAGTTAACATGTTTTTTTTTTTTCCCCTAAGATCTTCAAGGCTAACCACTTAGAAGATAAAATTAGTATCATTGGGAAACGGCCTGAATTTCTAACATCCTCAGACCTGGAGGGTAAGAAGGTGAGGATCAGGAGCTTTCTGGTCAAGCTGGGGCCGTGTGAGGGTGCACAGTGCAGCACTGAGGTGGTTCCAGCCTACCCTGTCCTCTGGGCCTCCTGGTGTCCCCCACGTAATCATCAGCTGAGACCTGAAGAGACCGGTTCGTTGAGCACAGAACTGTACTCTGAACTTGGGCTCTGCTGTGCCCCTCAGGTGAGGGCACGGCAGCCTGTTCAGGTCGGAGGAGTATAGTGTGGCCGCTCCCTTTTACCTACACAGCAACCCTCACTTCACTCCTTCCTCTTCACATCCCCTACCAAAATTGTTCCAGCTCCCGGAACCACTGTCACCAGGGACCTCAGGGTTTCCAAGTGCAGTACCCTTGCAGGCTCCAGCTGTTCAGGTCCTTGGGCCCCTGTGACCCTGGGGGCCTCACCCTTTTTGTCCCTAAGAAACTGCTCATCCCAGGTTTTGTTTGGTTTCACCTTACTGGCTGCTCACTGGCAGAGTCTCCTTCGTGGCTGTTTGTTCTTTCACTTGACCCTTCCTTCATGCTGTTTCCTGGCTTCTTTCTTCCCTTGTCCCTCTTTCCCCTCCTGCTTTGTTTCCATTCCAGGTGATCACATTCATTCCCATACATGAATATGTGACCACAAAAGTTGGTCTTTGCTGTGGGTAGCGCTCCTTATTGGGTTTTGTCTTTTGGAGTTTTACTGTGCAGTTCAGGCTGGCCTTGACTCACTTTGTAGCCCAGGCTGGGCTTGAACTCACAATGATCCTCCTGCCTCAGCCTTCTGAGTGCTAGGATTACAGGCATGCTCCACCACGCCCAGCCTTGTTTGTTTTTTGAGACAGGGTCTCTCTGTAATTCAGGCTGGCCTTGAACTCCCTGTGTGTCTCAGGCTGTAATTCAGGCTGGCCTTGAACTTGTGAGCCTCCTGCCTCAGCCTCAGAGTGCTGGCCTTATAGGTATGCACCACCACCACCACGACCAGCCTATTTTGTCCCTTTTTAATGCTGAATAATATTCCATTGTGTGGATATGCCATCTTTTGTTTTTCTGTCCACCTGTTGATGAACATTTGAATCCTTTCCGCTTTTGTCTATTCTGAATATTTCTGCTGTGAATATGAGTGTGTGATTGAATGTTTTCAGTTCTCTCAGGCAGATACCTAGGTATAGGTTCAAGGTGGCTGTGCATAAATCACTATCAGTATATGAAAGTTCTAGTTTCTCACAATTCTGACCAACACTTGGTGTTGTCTCTTTTTTGGTATAGCCATTTAAGTAGGTATGCACTGATGTCTCGTAGTTTTGATTTGTATTTTCCTGATGACTAATGATCTTGAACATCTTTTCATGTGCTATGTTAGCTACCCATATACAGTATTTTATTTGGTGAAATGTCTGTTCAAGTCTCTTGTCCATTTTCCCTCACACATTTTAAAAAATTACAGCTTGCCAGGCATGGTGGCACACACTTTTACTACACAGTGAGACCCTGTTTCAGAAAACCAAAAGAAAAAAAAGGCTTTATTGAGATATAATCTAGATGCCATACAGTTCACTAAAGTGTATGATTCATAAATTTGTACAACTATAACTGGATTCATTTGGGAACATTTTTATTACCCTAAAAGACACTGTATTCCCACCAGTGGCCATTCACCATTTGTCTTCGCTTTTCCCTGCACCAGGCAGCCACTAAGCTACTTTCTGTCTCTAGATTTGCTGCTTTTGCATATTTTATGTACATGGAATTCTATAAGGTTGGGGTATAGCACTTGCCTAGCTGTGTGAAGAGCTGGGATTAATCCTCAGTACAATAAAAAAAAAAAAACTCAGACTGTTTATGGCTCTTTGTGACTGACTTCTTTCACTTAGCATAATTTTCCATGTTGTAGCACAAATCAGTACTTCACCTTTTATTGCTGAGTAAAGGTTAATGTGTGGACATACCACATTTTATTTATCCATTTATCAGCTGAATAGCATATTGTTTCTACTTTTTGACTGTCTTAAATAGTGCTGTGATAAACATTCAGATACAAGGCACCTTTTCTTTCCCCAAGGGAAAGAATAAACTGTGAGGAAAATCTGTAAGCCCTTTCTGTGCTGCGCTGGCCAGAGTCCTGGTTGGCTCCCTTTGAGTGGAAGTGGTAAGATCAGGCATTTGTGCCTTGTTTCCAGAGTTGGGGCAGGGACTTGGTCTGGCTTGGTCTGGCTGCCAAGGATTTCATCACATCTCCTTTGCGGCCTGGCTGCTGGGCCCTGGCCCTGGGGAATCTCCCCAGCCTCTGCCTCTATTTCCTATTCCTTTTCTGCACTCCTCCTTCTGCCCAGGGTGTTGCAGTGCTCACTTAAATCACCTTGTATCCCCACCTCCACTGTACAGCTTTCCCCACATGCCTCAGAGTCCGCAGAAGGATCTGTGAAATACAGACCTTCTTATTTTAAACTCCTGCTTAGAACATAGTGACCACGCTTGTCTCCAGGGTGATTTGGGTCCTCTGCATTTGTCACCAGCTGCTTTTAGCTGGTCTGGTTCCCATCTACCTCCCTGGATTCCCACGTACCACCCTGCCCCCCTGCAGCCTGATGCTAATGAGGCCCTGCTTTCACTCACACCTTCACTTGGCCTCTTCACTCTCCCTTAGGATGCCCTCTCCTACTCTTTGGCTTTTGTGACTCTTAGTCATGGATTTTTTTTGTTTACTTGGCGAATGGTTCTGAATGTCTACACTGCCAGGCATGTACCGAGGTCCCCACTTGTGTGGCTCTAGCCTAGTAAGAATGACATCGTTCGCAGAGCACTGAGAAGCTGTGGTGATGTGACTGGAAGTGAGGGCTGGCAGGGTGCTATTCTAGAAGCCTTTTCCAGTGCTCTTCCCTCTCATGCTCCTGCAGTGCTCCTGTGAGGTCAGGGCACCCCCACCGTGCTCCGTGCCTGTGTCTGTCTTCCACTGTGCATCCCTGAGTGCAGGACTCGTGTCTTCCTAATCTTTGTATCCTCAAGGGCAGGTACAGGCCTGGCATGCTTGCCTGATGACTAAGGAACAAAGAAGTGAATAAGTGGCCTCTTACTTTGATATTCCTGTGAAACTTGTGACTTGCCGTTTACTTGTGCACTGAGTGCTTCTGATGCCTGGGTCCTTCCTCCTGCTCTGGTCACCAGGTCTCCCTCCTCCTGGGTGAGCCCTTCTTCACTACCAGCTTGCTGCCATGGCACAACCTGTACTTCTGGTATGTCCGGACTGCTGTGGACCAGTACCTGGGGCCTGGCGCTGTGGTGATGCCCCAGGCTGCCTCCCTGCACGCTATGGTCGTAGAGTTCAAGGTAGGCCACCCAGAGGGCTTTGCAAAAAACAAAAGTAGGAGGAGGGCAGGGAACCTGTTTTCTTGCAGAGATCTTGGGTACAGATCGAACATCTTGGGCCTTGATGACTAGGCCTTTCTTTCCAGTATTAGCGTACTGCCAGGCTGAATGGAAGAAGCTTGCCTTTTTAAAAAGTGGTCATTTGACATATGAAATGGAATTGACTGTGTGTTGTCATTTTACAATTGGGGCTTATCAGAATAATTAAAAATATAAATTGTTTCAGAAGACATGCCGTGTGGCTCACTGCTCTCATTAAGAGTACAGGCTCTAGTGGTTAAAGTGTCCTAAGATGGGATGACAGCTCTTTTATGCAAGAAGAAATTGAAAAGCTTCATTTTAATTTTCTCATCAAAGCAGAACCATGGTCACAGTCATTTTGGGAAAGGCATTTTTTCATTAAAAGGATTTCAAAATGCTTTTAACCTGAAATGTAGAGTGAATTGCATTTGATAGATCTTTTATAAAAATACCTCTGTTGGTAACTTAGTGGCTCCACCATTTAATTTCTGGGCATTTTTTTGTGTGTTATGACCTGACTAGATTTCCCTGTGAATTGGGTTCTCGTGGCAAAAGGGGCTGTAGAGAAGAACGCTTATTCCCAGGTGTATGTCCCAGAGCAGAGGACAGAAGATAGATGGGCCGGAGTAGCCTCTGGGCCTTTCCCTCTGTGTCATCCTCATACTCTGCCTACAGGCACTGAGCCTTGCAGAGGTGCTTTACAGACTTCCTCCCTCGACTAGGGGTGGTCTGGAGAGCAAGTGCAAACCACAGCCTGGTAGTTCTGACCAGTTGTCCCCACGGAAGAGAGGACATGATACCATGCTGGTTTGCAGATTCCCATGCTAGACTGTTAGAGAAACCAGCCTGACTCTTTGTCCTCTCTGTCCCATCAGCCCTGAGCTCTGCCCCAAGTGTGCGGGAATATCCAGATGTGGCTCTGGTTCTGGTTTGCTTTATGGCCCTCTCACTCTTGTTGCCACACTTCCGTTGGCTCATGCTGGGTGGATAAGGCCGTACCTTCCTCACAGGACCTGTGGCGGATCCGGAGCCCCTGTGGGGACTGTGAAGGCTTCAGCGTGCACATCATGGATGAAATGATTAAGGTAGGCAGAGCCAGAGCTCCAAGCGCCGCCCTACTGCCCCTGCCGTGTGGCCGCCGAGCTCTGGCGGGGCCCTGGCTTGGGCTATGGAGAGGTCTGTGCAGAGATCCTCACTGATTGGGGCAGTGAGGTCATTTTGCTGGTATGCATGAACTGGTTCTCATGTGAGAACTGTTGTGTGTACCTGCCCTCTTCTCAGCTCCATGCAGTAACCCCTGAATTTTTTTTTTTTTTTTTTTTGGTACTGGGAGTCAAACTCAGGACCTTGTGCTTACCAGGCAGGCACTTAGGCCGCTGAGCTATATCCCTGGTCCAGTGACCCCTGAATTGGAATCTTGGTGGGCCTAAGGTCCATGTGTCCCCACACCATTGGTACTGCTCCTTCAGTGCCAGCAGCTTGTTTTCTGTTGGGCCAACCGTATCGAAGGAGGCCCTTGCAGACTTTTCTGTGTAATAGATGTTGGCAGTTACCTGCATGTTCAACAGCAGTGGATGAGCAGCAGGGTCTGTGCCTCAGAACCCAGGACAGCTGTGACAATAGCAATGGTGTGTGGCTCTTGGAATGAGGTGAAGAGTGTCAGTGCGTCCACGTGAGGAGAACAGGGCAAGAGGCATGGGCGCGTTTTTAGGGTTAAGAAAATTTTCCTACACACACAACACACACAGAGAAAGGGGTAGGATAATGGACACTGCAGTGTTGGTGCAGTTAGGAAGTGGTGACCTTTTCCTCACTTCTGCTTATTCAGGTTACATTTTTCTTTGTGAACATGCATTGCTGTACAAACTCCCACAGCACCACCAGCTCTGGGGGTTGAACCCAGGGCCTTTGCACCAAGCTATTTCTCCATCCTTTTTACTTTTTTATTTTGAGACAGATCTCCCTAAGTCGCCCAGGCTGAGTTCAAACTTAAAACCTTCTGCCTCACCCTCCCAAAGTGCTGGGGTTATAGGCATGTACCACCACACCTGGTTCAACATTTTTGTTGTGTTGTTATTGTTTTTTGTTTGTCTTTTGAGACAAAGTCTTACTATGTAGCACAGGCCAGCCTTGAACTAGAGGTGATCCTCCTGCCTCAGCTTCCCAAATGCTGTGGTTACAGGTGCGTACTATCATGCTCAGCTAAACATTTTTTGAAGTAAATAAATCCCATGGGTATTTCCCATTTGTATCTCACCTCTGCACTGACTGTAGACACTGTCGGTGTGTCTGGAAATCTTTGTGTGCAGATGTCACGTGCACAGGCTCTGGGCCCTGGTGTCACCCTGGCAGCTCCTGAGGACCTTTGCTGGGCTCTTTGCACCCTTGCCACCCTCTGCAACATCTCCTGTCCTCCTCTACATAGAGCCCAAGGACGTGTGTAGACACTAGATCTGGCTGTGTCCTCCTACACAGTCACCCTGGGCCATGCCCACCCCCGTCCCTGCTTGACCCTGTCTACACCCCACTGCGACCCTTCCGTGCTTTGTTCCTCTTTGACCCTCAGGACCCGTCCTGAAGTGACCTCTTCCAAGCAGCTTCCCTGTCCCTCCCC
>PVLD010030393.1:0-16898 GCA_004027595.1 Dinomys branickii
GTTTTGAAACTGCGTTTTGTTCCTCTGTTTTCCCATTTTTGGGTATCAGATTCAAAATGTGGAGCTATAAATTCCACAGACAGTTCAGCAGGCAAAGGTCTGCTGCAGAGGCTGCTCCAATGTTTACTTCTCTTTCGGAGAATGTCCCTTAAGCTGTCTGCTGAGATTTCCGCTTCTACTCCCTACCCCAAGACCTGGCTGGGGTGAATGAACAGCTCGCCACCCCAGGATTCTTGCAGATAGGCCACTCAGGTGTTCCTCCCTGGGTGGAGCTCCTTCCCCCTTCACAAAACCCATTGGGGCGCCTAAGTAGGTCTTCCCACCCAGGAGATCCCGCAGTCCTTAAAGCTGCTTTGATGTCTCTGGCTGGGCTGAGCTTCTTCCTGATTCAGGAAAAACCGGTTAGAGCGCACACTTAACTCACCCTGTGATCGTGCAGACAGGAGTGCCGTTCAGATGTTTTTCCCTGGATGGAGATTTTCCCCGACTCAGAAATTGTGCCGGCCAGTTGCTGTTGCTCCAGTTCGCGCAGCGCTGGCTGCAGGGGTGGGGTTCTGAGCGGGATCCCGGAGTGCTGCCCGGTTTGGCGCAGTTTGTCCCAGTAGCGGGTTCTCTGTCGGGTTCAGGAGCTGAAGCCGTTCTTCCCTCCGCACTCGCTCTCTCGGCTGGTCATCTTCTTCCCGGAAGTCCTTATTTCTGTCTTCATATTGCTATATTTCATTGTTTGGGTGGTAATCCTCTGGGAGGTTCTCTCTCTGCTGCCTACCCGGTTGCCATCTTCCCGTAAGTGCTCGTCACAAATTCTTTAAGGGCATCTTATTGAAGGATAACAAATTAGGAGAGAATTTATTTGTGTCTTTTAATGTCTTGTGATTAGATAGAGATGTTTGACTAAAAAGGCTATTCTACCCTATGATGGACATTTAAACGTGTTTCAAAGACAATAGCATGATTGTCATGCTGAAATACTATATATGGCTTTTGATCTCAATTTTTCCCTGTAAAACTTTATTGTGTATCTGTTATCTGCTAACACTATAGGAATTTAACTACAACATCAATGATGGGTAAGAAACAATAGATTTCTGGTTATAGTTTATATTTCAAAATGCTTGATATTCAGATAAAATTACAATAATTATGCCCACTGTTCCCAATGCAACACTAATGTCACCAAACTTATTTTTTGGGTGTTCAACAACTGAGGTTTAGAGATCAAATCTACAAAGGTAACTGGTCAAAGAAGATAGCCAATATTTTGGCCCTCGCCCTCCAAGGTCAACAAGAACCCAGGACTCGAGGAAACTTTCTGTGACACCCCACAACTCTGGTGAGTCACACAACTTCCTGACCAAGGAGATTGCTGGGCCCCAGGGGATAGGAATACTGTGAACAGTATGCCAAAGGAGAGTCACTAGAGGGAAAAATCTCCTATACTTTCATAGAAAGCAATTGGTCAAGCAAAGGCCGTGACTCATCCTGATGGCTAACACTGACGGAGGAGCTGAGAGGCCCTGTACATGGTTTCAAAGTAAATCCTGAGAAGGCTTAATTGACCTCAATT
This sequence comes from Dinomys branickii, assembly GCA_004027595.1. Lineage (NCBI taxonomy): Eukaryota > Metazoa > Chordata > Mammalia > Rodentia > Dinomyidae > Dinomys > Dinomys branickii. The sequence continues at coordinate 1,565 of PVLD010030393.1, forward strand.
GATAGTGAGAGGTTAATTTTAACTAACATAGGTCTCACTTTAGCTTGGTTGTAAACACCCAACAGAAAAGTATAACCAAAGGATGTATAAGAGCAATGCTACAGGAATGAGCTAGGTAGAAAAAGGTCACCAGCTGTTCACCCCTTCTATCAGTTTCCAGCTATACCAGTAGCTGAGCACTGTTATGGATCATAAGAAAAATTACCATAAAATATCCTTTAATTATACATGCTCTAATTTTTCAGAAAAATTTTTTATTCCTGCCTAGGGGCTGCCAAACTCTAAATTTGGCATAAGGGATGCAGATGGAACCAATGACAAATGTGCTAGACTCCTTTTACTTGGACCCACCGTATCAGCCTTGTGAAGAGAGTTTTTAACTGCTAATGCATGCTAACGTGTCTCTCTCTGAGGCCTCTTAGAATAGTTCTCTTGAGAAGCCTCTTGACTTTGGTTGCCCTTACACTGACCCCTCCTCAGCTTGAAACAGTTAGATAAGAACAATGTCCATTATCCTCTGACTGCAGTTAGAGATACTTCTTCAGAGAGAGAAATAGTATAGATAGCTAAGTTATTTGAAAATATTATAGGCAGTCAGACAGAGATGAACCTTGGAAAGGTCAGTGCAGAAGACAACTGTGGCTGGTAGTGCAATTACAAAAAGGGACAATATCAAAAATATGATTATCTCAGCACGCACAATTAGATCTTGCTATCTTAACTTAAAATTTTGTTCTTTTTTGTCTTTTTGAGATAAGGTCTTGGTATGTAGTTCAGGCTGGCCTTGAGCTCACTTTGCAGCCCAGGCTTGTCTCAAACTTGCAGTGATCTTCCTGCCTCAGGCTGCTGAGTGCTGGGATTATAGGCGTACACCATCATGCATGCCTTAACATTAAATTTTTAAATTTTGGTAGCAGAAAGTAAATACCCTCCATGAGAACATCTTTACTAAAAGACAAATCTCACAGCTTGCCTAGGGCTCAAGTCCTATAGAAGGACATCTAAACAGGAAAGTGTGGTAGTCCAGTGCAGTTAATAACATGAGTTGAAAGTACACTTGTGTTAACAGATAATGGAACAGAGTTACGGATGCCCTCCTGGAATGTGTGACTACAGAGAGAGGAACATCCCAGTCCCATGGAGGAGCCTGTTCCCGTCCAGCCCTCTAGCCAGTGTAAGCATTCTTGAGGCTGACCTTGGAGCAAAGCCTGACATCACAGGTACTGAGATCCACACAGACTACAAAACTCTTGACATGGGGACAACTGAAGGAGGCAAAGCAGGAGGGTCACACCCTGAGGACGTGATAAGACCTTCCACAAACTCCTGAGAATATGTTTGTTGCTATGATGGCTATCGTATCCTGTATGCTGTTTCAACTCCCGCAACTACACAAACAAAATTGGGGATATGAGGGGGAGAACAATTCATAATGGGTAACTTTGCATACTTCCTGAAGGGGTACATGGAGGCTTAGGAGTATTGGTATCACACTTTTCAGATTTCCCATGAATTATTTAGGGATGGGTCATCCTTTCCCACCCACTAAGACTAAACTAAGGTCACCAAGATTAAAACCACTCCAGGGCAAGATTCTTCTTAGCATGGGATCATCTCTGCCCCCCTGAGTCATCCCAGGATCATCTGATATCCACTGAGTCGTTAACCTCTGAGTCTTCTGCCCACCTTGAATCTTATTATTTTTTTTTTTTTTCCGGTACCGGGGATCGAACTCAGGACCTTGCGCTTGCCAGGCAAGCGCTTATGCCACTGAGCTATACCCCCAGCCCCACCTTGAATCTTAAATAGTGCCTGGCTGGGAATGTTTCTGTCTCTTCCCATCTTAAGGCATTGACTTCCCATCCTCTTCATGTATTATGGAAAAAAAGAGTTTTTACAGGTTGTAACACAAAGTTATAGGCTCCTTTTCACAAATAAACTAAACATGAATGAGTATAGGAAGAAACTGGAATTTATTACTTATTAGATTTCACTAGAAACAAACATCAAAGGTGAATACAATGTTCGAAATAAAAAAGTAAGTAAAAATAGTTGATATAAAACAAACAGATGCACAAGTGTATCTCATGCTAACAAAACTGACTGGTTCAAATGACCCCTGCCTGAGCCACGGTTGGGACAATCAGTATGTAAGCAAACATGCTGTCCAAGTGATGCTTGGGCTAGCCACTTAAGCGGTTAAAATTGAAAAAAGGAACATGTTTTTACTGTGAAAACTCAACTAGCCAAAAGATGCATGAAAATAAAAAGTTCAGGAATGGATACTTTGCAGTTGATGAACTGGTGAAGAATTGAGGAAGTCTGTACAAGTTATAAAATCTGGCCATGTAAATGATTACACCTAAGAAACACTGGGCATGGGACTCAAGGACAGGAAAAGCAACCATACCAAGCTGAATCCCATCTGTCCTAGCATCCAGGCAGGAGAGCATAAATCAGAAATGAGCTTAAACGTCACAGGGCTTCTCTTATATGAAAACCCAAACTATAAATAAACAGCATGATAAATGATAGAAAGCAGAGAATGGGGAGGTAGCTCTTTTGCAAAACATAAGGAGCCCAAGAGCTAGGGGGAGGGGTGTGAGGGACAGGGATAAAAACGCGTATAAGATTTTATGTCCATGTACCAACCCCCCACAAAGAATGTAATCATTATGTACTACAAACATGTACTAATAAAACTAAATAAAAAAGAGATACTAATGAAGATTTCTTTGGTTATAAAACAAAACAAAAATAATCTGACCTCATACATATAATTCTTAGAGAAAATTATGGAAATTCAAATGTTTAAACTGTTCAGTTTCACTTAATTGCTTTTCGGGTTAAATTCAAATAAAACTAATTTCATACTAAGCACTCACAATTTTTTATCCCTTACCCTCTTCTGGGTCTAGATTAACCATTAGTCACGCTTTGCTCCTTCCCATGAACCCTGACCTATAAGCCTAAGAAAGCTGTAAAAAATGAGATCCATTTCCTTACCATTTTATTCTATATCTGATCACTACAAGCCTCTTTTCCTATCAGACCTCACTGGTCATTTCCCCTTGCTTATCTAAGTTCTCTTCTGTTCAGCAGGACCACCATCCCTATGATAATCTTGGCACGCCTCTTCCTTATCTCTTAGCTTCTGATGGTGGTATCTCTCAATTTTTACTTTTCTTGGATTGCAGATGCAGCTTCACATAGTCTTTTTAAATGTTTTCTTCATTTTAAAGAAAAAAAATAACGAAATAACAAAAAGAAAAAAACAATAAAAATGATACAAATTTGAAAACAATATGATAGGAAATTAACAATGGTTATTATATTACATATTGTTATCTTCAACAAAGTTGCTCAGATTACCAGATGTAAGAGTACAAGAAAGATCAGACAATTAAAGAGAATAAATAATAACAAAAAATTAGAAACAATGCAGAGCTTCACTAAACAAGATGGTAGGAATTCACCAGTGGTTGTTACACTGAACATTTTGTCTTCAAATTAACTGTTCTGATTATGAGACATAAGCATGCAAAATTGGTTAAAAAATGTAAGCATTAACTTTTCCTTTAAATAAACCAATAGACATCAGCAGTACAATGATTCCAGCTATCCTTGTATATACATATTTTTTTTTCTTTCCTTCTTTCTTTCTTTTCTCCATTCTCTAATGCCAGTTGTTCCTTTCCTTTGAGCAATGTTTTTCCTTTCACAATATCTATTGTATCTTTCAGGTTTTATTTACTCTTTCAGGTTCTTACACTAGGGAGACAATACAGTGTTTACATATGTGTGTCTGATTTATTGCACTTATGAGTATGATCGCTAGTTGCATGCATTTACCTATAAAAACCTCAAGTTTATCTTTTTTATAGCTGAACAATACTACATTGTATAAAAATACCACATCTTTTATATCCATTCCTTGGTTGATGGGCATTTGGGTTGCTTTCAAGATTTCACTATGACAAATAGCACTGCTGTAAACATGGGTGCACATGTATTGCTGTGATATGATGTTTTCAGTTTTTCTGGAAAAATATCCAGTAGAGAAAGATCTGGGTTAAGTGGGACCTCTAATCCTAGTCCTGTGAGGAATCTCCATACTGATTTTGACAGTGCTTTCATCAGCCTGCATTCCCACCAGCAGTGGAGAAAGTTTCCTTTTTCCCCATAGCCCCAACATTTGTTATTGGTTGATTTCTTGATGATAGCCCTTCTTTCTGGAGTGAGATGGAATCTCAGTGTTTTAATTTGCATTTCTTGAATGACCAGTGATGTTGAACATGTTTTCGTATATTTATCTGCCATTTGTGTTTTTTTCTTCTGAGAAGTGTGCATTCATCTCATAAGCCGATTTTTGGATTGGATCATTGAATTTTGGGGCCTGATTTTTAAAAAATTCTTTACATGTTCTAGATAGAAATCCTTTGTCTGAGGAAGAGTTGGCTAAAATTTTTTCCCAATTTGGGGGTTTTCTTTTTACCCTGTTGGTGATTTCCTTTGATGTACAAAAGGTTTTCAGTAAGATGAAATCCCAGTTGTTGATTCTTTGAAGTATTTCCCGTGCAGTTTAGTTTTTATTCATGAACTCTCTGCCTACTCCTATATCTTCAAGATTTCTACCTACTTTCCTTTCCAGTTGAATGAGTGTTTCTATTTTAATATTTAGATCTTTTATCCATTTTGACTTCAGTTTAGTGAATGGTGATAGACATGAGTCTAGTTTTAGTCTTCAGCATGTGGAAAATCAGCTTTTCCCACACTATTTATTAAAGAGGCTATCTTTGGCCCCTTTGTCAAAATAAGGTGGCTGAATGTGTTTGTTGTTGTGTCTGCATCTTTTAATTTGTTCCATTAATCCTTGGTTCTGAGTTTTGGCAGTACCATGCTGATTTTATCATAGTAGCTTTGTAGTATAATTTCAAGTCAGGGATTGTGATGCCTCCTGGCTTTCTTTTGTTGTCCAGGATTGCTTTTGCTATTCTAGGGCTCTTCTGGTTCCAGATGAATTTTAGGAATTTTCTCTCAGGTTTGTGTGGTATTCTAATGGTATGTTAATTGGAATTGCACTGAATCTGTACAACAATTTTGGGAATATGGCCATTTTCACAATGTTGGTTCTTCCTATCCATGAGCAAGGAATATCTTTCCATTATCTGAAATCCTCTTCAATCTCTTTTTTCAGAGTACTATAATTTTCACTGTATAGATCTTTTACTTCTTTTGTTAGATTGAATCCTAAGTATTTTATTTTTTGTAGATGATTGTGAAAGGTGTTGTTTGTCTAATTTCTCTCTCACTGTGTTTGTTGTTTGTGTACAGGAATGCTGTTATTTATGAGTATTAACTTGATGTCCAGCTATGCTACTGAATTTGGTTATTAAATATATAAATCTTTTGGTGGAGTTTTGGGGTCTTCTATGTACAGTATCATGTCATCTGAAAATAATGGTAATTTCACTTCTTTCTTTCCTATCCTTATTCCTTTTATTTCTCTCTGCTGTCTAATTTCTCTGTCTAATTTTTCCTGCACTATGTTGAGTAGGAATGGTGACAGTGGACATCCTTGTCCTGCTCATGATTTTACAGTGAAAACTTTCATTTTTTGTCGATTTAGTGTGATGTTGACTGTCGGTTTGTCATGGACAGCTTTTATTAGACTGAAGTCAAGACCATCTATTCTATTTTCTATAGGATTTTTGTAATAATGAGTATTGGACTTTATCAAAACCTTTTTCTGCATCAATTGAGATAACCATGTGATTTTTGTCTTTGTCTTTATTGATATGGTATATTATATTATTTGATTTGCATATACTGAATTCCTGCATTCCTATGATGAATCTCACTTAATAATGATGTAAAATCTTCTTGATAATTTGCTGCATTCTATTTGCTAGTATTTTATTGAGTATCTTTGAATCTATGTTCATTAGGGAGATTGTCCTATAGTTCTCTTTTTTGCTTGGGTCTTTCTCTGGTTTTGGTATTAAAGTAATACTTGCCCCAAGAGTTAGGGATAATTGCTTTCCTTTCAATTTTATTAAAGAGTTTGAGAAGAATTGACATTAGATTCTTCTCTAAATTTCTTGTAGAATTCAACTGTGAATCCATCAGGATCTGAATCTTTCTTTGTTGGTAAGTTTTTTGTATTACATTTTCAATTTTGTTGGCTGATATTGAGTTATTCAGGATTTTTATATCTTCTTCATTCAGCTTTGGTAATTCATATGTATCTAGTAACCTGTCCATTTCCTTTGTGTTTTCCATCCTATGAGAGTAAATTTTCAAAGTAGGTATTGATTATCTTCTGAATTTCTACAGGATGTGTAGTGATTTTTATCTTTTTCATTCCTATTGCATTAATTTGAATTTTCCTTTCCTTTTTTGATAAGGTTGGCTAGAGGTTTATCAATTTCATTTATTCTTTCAAAGAACCAACTCTTTGATTCTTTAATTCTTTGTATTGTTTTCTTAGTCCCCACTGTATTAATTTCTGCTCTGATCTTTATAATTTCCTCCCTCCTTTGGCTTGACTTACTCTTTATTTTTCTAGAAGCTTGAGATGCAGCATAAGGTTGTTTATTTGTGCTCATTCAGTTTTCCTGATGTGGGAATTCATCACTATACAGTTCCCTCTGAGGACTGCTTTCATTTTATTCCACAGGTTCTTATAGATTATATCTGCACTTTCATTTAATTGTGAATATTGTTTAATTTCTTCTTTAATTTCATTTGTGACCCATTGGTTATTCAGGAGTGGGTTATTTAATTTACATGTGTTTATGGAGTTTTGTGATTTCTTTTGGAAATTTCCAATTTCACTACACTATTGTTGGATAGCATACACGAGACAGTTTCAGTCCCTTTGTATTTACTCAAGCATGTTCTATAGGGCAATACATGGTCTATTTTAGAGGACATCCCATGGGCAGCTGAGAAGAACGCGTATTCTGATGTTTGGTAGCACACTCTGTAAAAGTCTACTAATGATCTATTTCTTTGTGACTATGTGTTGTTAAAGTCCTCTGTTATGATTGTGTTACTGCTGATTTAATTTTTATACTTGTTAAAGTTTGTCTTATATAGTTGGGTGCTCCTATATTTGATACATAGATAATTCCTCTTGCAATTTTACTGTAACATGTATGTAGTGACCTTTATCTTTTTTGATCATTCTTGGTTTGAAGTTCACATTGTCTGGAAACGGAATAGCTATACCTGGTTTTCCTGGGTTCCTGTCACATGGAATATTGTTTTACATCTTTTGACTTTTTCAGTCGATGAATTTCCTCTTGAGTTAAATGTGCTTGCTGTATACAGCATATTGTTGGGTTTTGTTTCTTTATCTACTCTGCCAGTCTGCTTCTTTTGGTCAATTTAAGCCATTTACATTGATGATTATAACTGATATGTATTGGCTTATCTTTGTCATGTTATTTTCCTACTGTTGGTTCTCTACTTTTCTGCTCTGTATAATTGCTAGCTCTGCTTGTTGGTTCCTTTGTATTGTTTTTCTCAAAATTGTGGTCATTTTTATCTCTCTCTAGCATATCTTTCAGTACTCTCTGTAGGGTTGGTTTTACCATAATGAATTTCTTCAGTTGTTTTTCCTTGTGGAAGTGTTTTAATTCTCTATTAATTTTGTAGGATAGTTTCACAGGGTACATCAGTCTGCATTGGAAACTGTTTTTTTCATGACCTGCAATACTTTACTACAAGCTCTTCTTGACTTTTTGTGTTGCGAAGCGTGCTGATGGGATTTCCTTTATAGATGATCTGTTTCGTTTCTATAACAATTTTTAATATTCTTCACTTTTGCTCAGTTTCTGGGATCTTTATTATTATATGTCTGGGTATAGATTTATTTTGATTATAGCTAATCAGAGTTTTATATGCCTCACTTCCCTGTATGTCTGATTCTTTTTCCATGCTTGGGAAATTTTTTGCTGTTACTTCTGCAAATAGTCTTTTTATGTCATTTGTGTTGACTCTTGCTATTTTGTTGACACATATCTGTCTTATATTGTTTTGCTTTTCATTATCTTGCCACTATTCAATTGTTATTTTCTTGTTCCTTGTTACTTTTGAGAGGTCTTTCCTTTTATGGTCATTAGTTGCAATGTTGTCTTCAAGGTCTGAAAGTCTATCTTCTGTTTCGTTCAAATGGTTTTCCCAGCTTTTAATAGAATTTTTAATTTCCTGGATGTCTGCTTGAATCTGTTTCATGCATTCTAATTCTTTCCTATATTGTTTATTCAAGGTTTCCATGATTTTTCTATGCTCCTTTATTTTTTAAATCTATATCTTCATTGGATGTACTGAGCAAGTCTTTCATTATTTTTGTCAGTTTTTTTTTTTACCTGAGAGATTATTATGATCTGATTTCTTCTATAGTTTGATGGAATTGTTTCTTTACTTCATTGCTGTCATTTCAGAAATTTCAGGTGTGTAACTTTCAAGCTCTTCTATCTTGATGTTTCCTGGACTTGTTTTGGGTAGGGTGGAGGTCGGATATTGCATTTTGAATTCATTCTATCCTCTTTGTATATCTGGAGGTTTTGTAGGGCTCAGTGTTGCTCTTGTGAAGGTGTGGGGAATGGGTGATTTGTCCATTGTTTTTGCTGTAAGGCAATGTCCTTGTGCACCTGCAGGAAGTGACACCTACTATTTTCTTTTTTTTTTCCGGTACTGGGGATCAAACTCAGGACCTTGCGCTTGCCGGACAAGCGCTTATGCCACTGAGCTATACCCCCAGCCCCCCTACTATTTTCTTACCTTTTGTTTTATCACCAATAAAAGTACAGTGTTTTACCTTGGTTTTTAATCCTCAGCTTGGTAAAAATAGCCATTGCATTTTGACATTTGCTTTTCTGTGGTATAAAATTGTACATTTTTGAAAGATAAGTACCTTATTTGGTTTCTTCTTACCACTGTCTGTCTGACACAATATGTGGCATATACTGGACACTTATTAAATGACAAGTGGATTAATAAATCTACTGAATCACCACCACTGTTTGAAGTTTTCTATCCTGTAGGCATTTGGGTTTATTTGAAACCTATAGAAATTTCTATTTGCGAAAATAGAAATACTTATCAAACATACTCCTATAAATATTTCTGCCTTAAGAAGTAGCAACCCAGGGCTGGGGATATATAGCTCAGTGGCACAGCACTTGCCTGGCAAGTGCAAGGTCATGTGTTTGATTCCCAGTACCAAAAAAAAAAAGTAGCAGCCCAAAGGTAAATTATGATTCAGTATTTATCCAGAAGAATCTTTGGAAGTGAAAGGAATAGGATGCATATCTATGTTTATTCATTTAAAAAACTCTTCAGCTCAACAGATATTCTGCTACACTTTTTAAAGATTGGTCTTATAATTACACCCTAGAGAAGAATAAATAGTAATCATGGATTTTCATATAGCTTATATATTCTGTTTATTCTTATGTCAAGTAAAATATATGAGATATAAACTATTTAAAACATTCATAAAAATAATTATTTCTGAAATATGAGCACCTTCAGAAAGGTCAATTTTTGAATGCAACTTTCATTGGACTTTTGATGAGTTTTGTTTTCTGCTACCTGGTAGTCATCAATGACCATTTTGATAACAGATCTAACACCAAGTGCATTTTTTCTGTTAAATATCCATATTTGTTCTAGCAATAAAAGTTTTGGATGTAGGCAAGGGCAGTTCTTTTGAGTACACATAAGGCAAGAGCGTGTAGTGCACTTTACTTGTCCAAAGAGCTCTTGGCTCTGCAGTACTGACAGTGACAGAAATGTGTTTGGACATCCCAAGCTCAGTCAGATTTGACTGGGAAGACAATGAAAGGAACAGATGGAGATCTTTACAGAGAAACGATTTCAGAGCCACACTTGGGGTTGTGCCCATTTTTTTTTCAGGAGATCTGACAAAGGCAACAGACAAGGGTCATTGAGAAGGGCATAAAGCTCTCTGTTGTGAAAAATCTCCCTTTAGTTTCCCAAAGATTCTGGGTACTAAAATGCATATGAGTTCAGGCTTGTTATGCAATAATGACAAACTTTTGATCTATTGCTTTGTAGATGATGTATCATATTTGAAGACAAGCGAGGTTTTGCAAGTATGTTTCAACAGGCAAAATGTAAATTCTTCAATATTACTGTATATTTTCCTGGAAAAGAAGACAAATGCAATCCATCGGTGAAAACTTCTTTTGGGGAATTCTCATGAGAATCTTCCTATGGGCCCCTCAGCCTCTCTGTTTTCTGACTATTCATAATTAGTCATCACTTCATATCTATAAAACTAGTGTATGCTACAACATGGGAGTGAGAGATAGACTTGGACCATAGATTACTGGCTTTGAAGGGTTTCAGGGTTGCAAATTATATCATACTTGTTAGGAGATATTGTCTTAAGCTTTATTGAAAAAACATGCCTCTGAATCCTATTTGGCGAACAGGACATTTTTATAACAGCTACATTTTATAACATTAGCTACAAAGCATATATGGATTTTGAGAATGGTTAATAATATATGTAGCAATTGTCAGCAAAATGATCATCTGTAAGTTATGTGAGACACAGGACATGTGTCTAGGATGTGATAGTAGATGTTGTTTATACCAGCTCTGGATATTTGATAACCAGAAAAATAAGGGCTTTTAAAATCATGCTAAAATACATATAACATGAAATTTATCATTTTAATCACTTTTGAGTGTAAAATTCAATGGCATTTAGTATATTCACATGGTTGTGTGGCCATCATAATTGTCTATACAGGCCACATAACTGTACATTCCCATCAGCAATGCAATATTTCCACATCCTCTCCAGCACTTATTTTGTATTTTGCTTATTTTTTTATAATAGCCATTTTATTGGTATCTTTTTGTGGTTTTGATTTGCATTTATGTAGTGGTTAGTTATGCTAACAGAGCATGTTTTCATGTGCTCGTTGGGTATTTGTGTGTCTACTTTGTGGGAAATGTCTATTAAAGTCCTTTACTCATTTAAAATTTTGTTTTATTACTAAGGGGTAGGATTTAAAAAGATATATTCTGGATATTAACAACTCATTAGATATTTATTTTCAAATATTGTTTCATTCTATTCATTGCTATTTCTATCCTCTTGATAGTGTCTTTTGATGCATCAAAAGCAGTTAATTTTGATGAAGTTCAATTAATGTATTTTTCTTTTATTGCTCATGGTCCTGTGTTATATCCATGAAATTTGACCATAATGTAGTGAGAATTGAAGGTACCATATGGTGAATAAATGAAGGTGCAAAGTGATTTGGTGATAGCCAATCCTAGTATTAAAATGAAAAGTATGTTTCCATAGTCCAGCAAAAAGTTCATTATATGAACACCTCTTTTCACTTTTCTCAGTTATACATTTCTTAACCAAAAAAAGGATCAGAAAAATAATCATCTATGTTGGCCCAAAAATCTTAGTGTATAGGGCTATGTTTCTGACATACACATGTAATTAAATCTGTAATGGTTTATGATTATTATTGTGTTTTTAATAACTCTTCTGAGGCTTGAGTTTTAAAAGGCAGAGACCAAAATCACTTAGCATTTCTTCATCAAACTCCTACTTGACCTGATGCACTTCCAGGAAATGATCTATGCGTTCTATGTGCACAGCTCCCCCTTTAGAGTACAGGTCATCCTCACCGCTGTGTTGTCGTCATTCTCGTCACCATCATCATCATCATCTCCATTTTAAAGTCGAAGAAACTAAAGCACCGGGAAGTTAAGGAATATGCCAAAGTCACAGCAAATGGTTGAGTGCAGAACTAAAGCTAGCAGTCTACTGCTCTGAATCAGTGCTCATGCTGGCTTGCAATGGTAGAGGTTTCCAGCCTAGCGGGCATGGTCCTCATGTTACTTTTCTCAATCTAGACCCCTCCTAGAGAACTGTTCCCTAAAGGGAGAAAGAGATCTCCGTTCTTGGTATGATATTCAAGGTTCCCCAAAGCTTGGTGCTAACATTTTATTTCCGACATTATATGCTCTATTTAAACGGATAAGCTTAACGGTTCTAGAACTTGTCTCTTACACTATTGTTACTATCATGTGCTATACATCTTAGTTTATAGCTGCTGCCATCATGATACTTTCCTTACAATCTTAGATACAGGTGCCTTTTCCCTCCATATAACTTACTGCATTGCGATCCACTCATTTTCAGATTCATTCATTCATTCAGGCACTACATATAGTACATTTCCAATACTGTCCCAACACTGTCACTCTTCAAGCATATACATATATATATGAAAAATATTTATGTGAATATATATATTATATATGAACTATTGACCTACCAGGTCATAAATTCTTGGTTGGTAGGCACCATGTAACTTCCATCTTTATATCTGCCGCAGTACCTGGCATAGAAACATAGTGAATGTTATGGATTGATTTGTTGATAAGCTGAGTCATTAACCAAACCAAGTTTGGAAAGTTGATCTTTATGAGAGACTGCTAGTATGAGGATAAATCCTCTTTCTTCTGAAACTTTTGCTATAATCAATGAGAAATGAAGGACTGGAGCAGGAAGCTCAAATGTAAATTGACTACTCTACGATAAATCAGGCATCAAGGCAATCAGAAGAGAAAAGACCCAACCAGTGAAATGTTCATTTTGTAGTAAATGGTAGGCCTTGTGGGCTGGGTATTAGGACTACTTTGTTAAAGAAAGAAATTTGATTAACTAACATAGTTATAATTACCTTTAAAATGATGTAGTAGAGTTGGAAAAAGAATCAGTGAAAAACAGTGTACAGAATTGTTAAAAACTGGGATAACTTGATATTTAGAAGAATTATGAAAAATTATAATGCAGTGACATATTTTTGATATAGATTAGTGATCAAACATCTCAGATATTTAAATCTTGCCAAAAATCTCACTCATTCAACCTCAAGTAGTGAGGATAACTTTGACTTTTTAAGATGAAAGAACAATAGTCTCTTCACCCCCTCGAAAAGAAAACACCACAGAAGTCTTTCTGTCTAGTTTTGGCTGTAGAAAATGTGCAGAATTTCTCTTTGAACTGACAGCCTTCCCGAAGACTGAGCTGCAGTTTGGGATCATGAAACTCTCAGGCATGGACCCAAGTCCCCCTGGGGAATGATCAGGCATCCTACGGTTTTATGAGGGCCAGGTTTCCTGAGGTAAGGGGGCCGGATCAGTGGTAGTGACATTGGGTGAAAGACTTGAGAATAGGTTGAAAGCCACTATAACTTGAGGATGTTGAGTCCAGTAAGACTTTGCCATGGCCAGGCTTGGAAGACTCAGAGGAAAATGCAGAGAAAAACTAGGCACAAACAGTGGCTAGACAAACATACTGTAGTCCCTAGAGAGGACACCAGCTCCCAAACATCACCTGCACCATCTAGATCTGGAGTTACTAAGAATGGGTCTGGTAACATCAAAAGGATGGAGCCCTCAAACAAAGCGCTAATGCACAATATGTAGGAAAAAGACATCCCAAAGATTGGTCAGAGGGGCTATGATAGAATGAGCTTGAGATAAGGGCTTCCTTTCTGAGCAGCTCTGGCTGCTAAAAGACCTACAAGCCTCTCCTGGAGACAAGAAGACCAGGGGCTCTTCGAGAGGGTGCAAGTGTGCCTGAGGTGACCTTTCAATGCCAGATCTGGGGTGCTGGGAAAAACTTAATTTGGGAAAGGGAGGGGGAGAACCATGTGGAAGTGTCATGGACAAATTAGTGGGAGGCGACAGAATAGCAAGTTAGGTTACTGTGTTATATCATGGAGGAGACGATAATGATGCCTGAGCTAGAAGAGTGTGAACGAGAGAAAAAATAGAAGCAGCCTGTAAATTCTGTTCTCCCTGCGTAACTTCTTTCCCCAGGCCTTAGGCAAACGTTGCATTTCTAAATATCTGTAAATGTGAGCCAGGAGAAAAGCAACACTATTTCATTCTTTTTTTTTTTTAATTTTTATTTTATTTTTTTTTATTTAAAAAAAATACAAGTACAAAAACATATTGACAAACAGACACCAATTAGCATAAAAACTAGTACAATCACAACTAATCTATAGACAAGGTGATATGATCTCAACAGTGGTTATTGCTTTGTCCATTGATATCTTCGAAGTGTAAATATATAAGCCCATATCCAGACATGCAAATTTAATCAGACAATTAATCCTCTCAACAACAGAAAAAACACAAAAACCAAAAATCCAAAGACAAAAAACAAAACAGACAAACATCAACAACAGCAAAAACGACAACAACAACAACAAAAAAACACCAATAGTTGCTGCTTTACATATTGATATCTTCAAAGTGTGTGTTCAGGATAACACATACAGACATACAAGATTGATCAAATAACCCGTCATCGATTATTCCTTAGCATTAAGTGATATAATACAATAGTAGAACCATATTAGCCCTCCTGCATATATGCATATTCATATATACCTACATACATTTTTCTCTTGTTCTTTTCTACTTTCCTTCATCCCATCTGTTCTTTGTTTTAGAACAGATTTCCTTCATGTCTCTTAGTTTATATTCGCACCCTCGGGTTCTTACACCAGTGATACAATACGTTGCCTGCACATGTATCGCTGATTTATTTCACTTATGAGTATGGACTCCAGTTTTGCCCACTTGCCTACAAAGTCCCCAAAACTGTCTTTCTTTATAGCTGAATAATATTCCATTATATAAAAATGCCACAATTTTTTAATCCAGCCTTCTGTGGAAGGGCACTTGGGTTGCTTCCACATTTTAGCTATTACAAATTGTGCTGCTATAAACATGGGTGCACATATGTCAGAGTGATATGATGTTTTCAGATCTTCTGGGAAAATACCCAGAAGAGGAATAGCTGGTTTGAATGGAACCTCTAGACCTAGTTTGCTGAGAAATCTCCAAACGGCTCTCCACAGTGGTTGTACCAGTCTGCATTCCCACCAGCAGTGTAATAGAGTCCCTATTTCTCCACAACCTTGCCAGCATCTGTTATTGGATGACTTTTTCATACTGGCCAGTCTTACTGGGGTGAGATGAAATCTCGATGTTGTTTTTATTTGCATTTCTCTAATGACTAAGGATCTGGAACATTTTCTCATATATTTATTTGCCATTTGTATTTCTTTGTCTGAGAATTGTGTATTCATCTCAGATGCCCATTTCTGGATTGGGTCTTTGAATTTGGACAGGTACATGTTTTTTAATTCTTTGTATGTTCTAGATAGAAGACCTTTGTCTGAGGGACAGCAGCTAGGATTTTTTCCCAATTTGTGGGTTTTCTTTTTACTTTGCTGGTGAT
>PVLD010030394.1:0-16898 GCA_004027595.1 Dinomys branickii
GGGGGCCGTGTGTGTGTGTGTGTGTGTGTGTGTGTGTGTGTGTGTGTGTGTAGGGAGGCCAAGTTGTTTAGGAAATGAGAGGACAAAAGAAAGCATGTACTATAAAGTATGAGGGTCTGATGGTTGGTCTGGTAGGTCACTTGTGATGTCTGCCCTGTACCTCAGAGGTGATGAAAAGCTTTTGTTGGTTTTAAGCAGGGAAATGACAATCAAGAGTTGTGCTTTAAATAGACTATGGCAGTGCGTAAGATTACTTGAGGCAAATGAATCTGCACTAAAAGTGGTACATCATCAGGAGGCTGGTGAAAGGAGAGCGAAAAGAGAGGATATGGCTCTGGACAAGGGCAGAAGCAACAGGAACAAGGGATGAGCGTGACACCTCTTTCAGAAGTCCGTAAAACCCATGCCGTGGAGAAGGAAGTTCCCAGGTTCCCTACTGGAAGAAGAGTGGTGGCATCGACTCAGATGCAGGACAGTGAGCTGGTTTCAGAAACATTCATTTCCACTCCAGACAAAATGAATCAGTTTCTACAAAACCTCACAGGCACAGGTCTAGTAAGCATTTAGGTAAACAAGCTAATTCTGGCAGAGTAAATATAATGGATTTGTAAATTGTGAACGTATAGAAACACAGCAAGCCAGCCAGATGTGGTGGTGCACACCTGCAAGTCCAGCATCCTGGAAGCCGGGGGCAGGAGGACTGCAACCTGTCTCAAAACTGAAAATCTTTAAAAGGGGTGGGGACGTAGCTCACTGTTAAGTCCCTAGGTTCAATCTCCAGTATCATTAAAAAAAAAAAGTAATAGACGAAAAACAGCAAATGTGCAAGTGAGATAAACAGGGAGTTGCAAGAAGAAATTAGGAATACCAGCTTTATGGTAAAAAACACTATACGGGAGCCAAAAGGACGAAGTATGTTAGTCCTTGTTTTACTTAACAGCACAATAAACAGATACACACACCATAACCACCTATGTTGTGCACAAATGCTGCTGTATCTGACAGAAGTCTAGGACGGAAGTTGCTCAAACCACTCCATTTGGTGATTCCCAGGTACAATATCTGGTTAGTAACACAGAAAGCAGCCCAGAGGATTCGAACACTAAGGGAAGGTCCAGAGATGCAGCTAGTAATTAACTCCATCCTCCTGGGCATTAAACTAAGGCTCCTCATACACACAACTGTTTTCCTCTTTCTTCAGTTTCATACTTTCTTCTGTTTTGCTTATGTTTGTCTATTTATCAATTAATAAGACAGAAACAATGCAGAAGTCAGTAGTACTGATTTAATTTCCAAGTCAGTATTCTTACACCAAGGAAGCTTTTTTAAGATATAATGTACATCTGATAAAATTACCCCTCTTGTTTACAGGTCATTGAAGTTTGACAAACAAAAATAGCCAATGATTCCCACAACCAAGCATCTCCCCTGCCTCTTGACAGTGGACACTTTCCCCATGGGCAGGAAGAACTCTCCAATGCACACACCCCTGGTCCCAGATTATATATGCTACTCCTTGGGGCCTATA
Source organism: Dinomys branickii (assembly GCA_004027595.1). Taxonomy (NCBI): domain Eukaryota; kingdom Metazoa; phylum Chordata; class Mammalia; order Rodentia; family Dinomyidae; genus Dinomys; species Dinomys branickii. The sequence continues at coordinate 1,529 of PVLD010030394.1, forward strand.
AATACAAGACGGCAATATGGTATTGTCAATATGGTATGTTACATGGCACAGTTGACCTTACGATGTGGACAGTATTGAGTTGAACCTAATGTAACCATGACAGCCCTTAAAAGCAGACTGCTTTCTCTAGCTGGCGGCAGGAAAAAGTCAAAGGCTCTCACTCTTGAAGGACAATGGGAAGGACTCAGGGTACCACTGATGCTCTGAAGACGGGCAGGGCCACGTGGGAAGCGATGAGGAAGGCCTTTAGGACAAGGGGGGATGCTGCTTGATAGCAAACACAGAAATAAGCCCTGATCCCAAAAGGAAATGAATGTGCCCAAAAAACAAGTATGGAGGCAGAGTCTTCCTTGGGCCTCCACGCAGATAAGAAGCTAGCACATTTGACACGTTGACCTCGGTCTGGTGAGAACCGGGAGAGCTCGTCTGGACAGCTGCCCCACTGAAACTGTGCAGGAACAAGCAGATACTACTCTAAACAGGGAAATTTGCAGTAATGTGTACACAGTAATAAAAAACTAATACATTCAGCCCCCCAAAACACCTATCTGCTTTCTGTCTCTATCATTTCAATTTTTTCCAAACAAATAAAATCATATAATCTTTTATGCATACTTGGGGCAATATTTATGAGTTTCACCAATTTGTTCCATCAATCAATAACTGTTCCTTTTTACTACTGAGTAATATTCTTTGGGCAGATGTACCAAAATGTATTCATTTACTAGGAGAAGCATTTTGGTTATTTGTAGTTAGGGGTTATTATAAATAAAATAACTATGAACCTTCAAATCCAAGTCTCTCTGTAGACATGTTTTCATTTCTCTCAGGTAAGTATCTGAGTGGGGTTACAGCATTGTATGGTTTGTTGTACAACTGATTTTATATGAAACTGCAAAATCCCTTCCAAAGTTTCCCATACTATACAATTCTTAATGCCTACTATTCACATGTGAGAGTTACGTCTACTCTACCCCTCAGACAATTGTTATTGTTAATCTTTGTAATTGAAGCTATTCTGGTGAGTATGTAGCAATGCTGTATTATGGTTGTGATGCACCTCTTCATAAAACTATGCATGTGGAGCCATTATGCGCATGCTTATGTGCCATTCATGTATCTTTTTCCAAGAAATACATGTTCAAATTTTCTATTCATTATTTCACTGTTGTATATATTGTTAACCTTAAGAGTTCTCTAATTTTGAGGAAAAGTTTTAATTTTGATGAAGTTTAACTTATCATTTAAAAAATTTTATGGGTGGTGATTTTTTGTGTAAGAAACTTTGGTCACAAAAGTTGTCATTGATATGCTACCATTATGCATCTTATTAGCGAAAGGTCTTAATTTAGGCAACTAAATATCAAGCAGAGGAGATATAGTAAGTTGAAGTAATACAAAAATCTTATTATCACAGAAGTATCTTCATTTTTATAAAGCTGAAGGATTATAGTAAGGAACATATATAGGTAAAGAATAATATATAGTCTTTGACATACAAAAGCACTGCCATTCTACAAGGTGAAGAATTGGAAAACATTGTATTAGAAAACTTATAAAGCAAAGACAAAAAGAACAATAATAAAGAAAAATACTGTACCACTTCCAACAAAAACATTACATTTTAAGTAATTTTCACTGTTTTAAAAATGTTTTGCTCCATTTCTTTGTGTATACTAAATATCTGTACTGTATTTTGGGTTCCTTTGATCTACTGGCTCGTTCCCACTGGTAACTAACTAGAGACACAGCACACGTGAATCCAGAATACATTAAGACAAATGATTCACAGCAAATGACCTCTGGCAGTCTCGTGTGTGTGTGTGTGTGTGTGTGTGTGTGTGTGTGTGTGTGTTTTCCTTCCTTGGATCCCATGACGTCGCTTGGCCACAAAGGGGTCTGTTCTGATATTTTAAACTATTTAGGTTGGTGATTACAAAACACAAGGCTGGGGACATTCTTGTACTTCCATGCATGTTTCTGGTTGTATGGCATAGAATACAGAGCTTTAAAAATTCCTCAAAAAGAGGGCTACTTCTGAGAAGCAGATGCTATGAGAATGACTGAAGCTTGGAATGCTCTGTTTAAGCCCATACTTCTGTGAGGTTAGCATCTCATTGATCTTCCAGTTAAACAATTTCTCCCACAGCCATCTGCAAATTTTACAATTGCTTCCTCCTATGTAATTCAGTGTAGATTTCACTAAGGAGAGCTTTCTACATGCATGGATACAAGGTCATCAGTTTGGAAGTGTTTTATTTATTCAAATAATAATTAATAATATACAAATAACAAATACGAGAAGAGCAGATTTTGGCAAGCATAGAAGAAGCCAAAAGTAGAGGAAAGACTGCAACCCACTTTTTACAATTACAGTCTCCAGAGAAAATGATTTCAAAGCAGGAGAGACCTACCATCCCCGCAATGACAAAGCCCACAATGAGCTCCGCTTTGCCTGCACTTTCTTCACGTCTTAGCTGCTGGCAACTTCATCTCTCCAGCTGTTCAGAACAAACGCGGAGGTGTTACCCTCAACACCTCTCCTATCTCAGTCAGAATCTAACCTCTTCACCTCCTGCCACAATTGTGGTGTTAGGCATCATTACAGCTTGTCTGGGCTGCTAGATGAGCCACCTTATTCTCTCGTGGCTTTCACCCTTGCCAGACAGCTTACAGTCTACCCTCAAGTGGAGCCCAGGAGATCCTCCCCAAATTAAATCATGTCATTCCTCTGCTCGTAACTTTGCTATGGGTCTTTATTACACCCAGATTAAGAACCGAAATGTATTTATAAAGGCCTACAGGACTCTTGACTGAAACTAAGCAGGCTGCTATAACTAAATATCTTACATTGAATAACTCATAAATAGAAATGTATTCTTCACAGTTCTGGAGGACAGCAAATCCGAGAAAAGGTGCCAAGTGAAGGCTTAAACACTGCTCCAAAGATGGTGTCTTCTCGCAGCAACCTGTTGTGGTTTTAGAGAACAACATGCTCCCTGTAGCCTCTTTTACAAAGGCACTGTTATTACTCACAAGGGCTTTACCTTTATGACACAATCACTCTGCAAAACCCTACCTTATAATGCTGTTAGCATGAGGATTAGGCATCAATATTTGAATTTTACGGAGTTACAAACCTTCACAACATATTGGTCCTATGCTGTCTGTGTACCACCCATACCTCTCTAACCTCACCTCCCTCTATGTGACCTACTTTCTCCATTCCATGCATACTTCCCGCAAACCCTCCTGGTCATTCCGGAACGCACCTACAAACTTGATCTTTACAGCCTTCACAGTGGTTACTTCCATCTGGAATGTATTTATCCTGATACATTCATGGCCTTGCGTCCCTCCTTCATGATTACTTTGGGAGGGAGGGAGGGAGGGAGGGAGGGAGGAAGGAAGGAAGGAAGGAAGGAAGGAAGGAAGGAAGGAAGGAAGGAAATGAACCTCTAAAAGGCAGCCTACATTCACTTAAAATTGCAAACCACCACAATCTCCACCTACATTTCCAATTCCCTTTACCTTGCTCTACTTTTTTCTTTTTGACTTGGTACTCTTGACCTTGTGATATATAACTGACTTACTGTGTTTCTTCTTTACTGCCTCTCCTCCATCCTCATAGAATATAAAGCAAATTCCAATCATCTAGAACAATACACAACACGAAGTAGTCATGAAATATTTATTGAATGCCGCTCAGAAAATAAGATGAAATTCAAACAACAAACCCTCTGGAAAACAGAATGGCCGAAGGCACTGCAGCTACCAGACAATCCCCACCTTCTGTTGGCCAGGTCAGTGTCTGTGCTGCAGGGGTAACACAGTACGTAGCATTTTATCACACCCGTTCGGCAGCACAAAAAGGAGGGAAATGTTGTGTGATTCCAACAACCTGCCCTCCTAAGTATGGCATGGCCGTCAGGAAGGGGGAAGAGTTTACTATTCAGGCTGGGGTGTTTAGAAGAAGCCAAAGCATAAGGTAGCTGATGAGCAAAGAATGGCCAGGGGGTCACTGAAGACAACAGAATCCATGTTCTGAAGGTCGTGATTCCCGTAACTATTTACGCCCCCCTGCAAGTTGCCAGCAATATAACATGCTGCTCAACCACTCAATTATCAAAAGCAAATCCCAGACATCACCTACAATGCTAACCTAATAACAAAGGTTCTCAGGGTTATTCAGAGAATCATAAGCTATGTATAAAATACCCGAAATTCATACCTAAAACAAATGAAAGCCAATTATGGCACTATTTTTGATGTAGAACATAACAACTTTACATATAATTTTATAATGTAATTTTAACAATACAAACAAAAACACGAAAAAGCAAGTTATATTACATCTCACTTTACTATCTCTATTTCCGTAGAGTCAAACTTGACTATAGCTTTAATCCAAATTAATGAGATCAGATAAATTTTACAATGAAGTGTCAATTTCTTAATTTTAGAACCTGTGAGTTGCTTTTAGTAGACGGCAAGCAATTTTGTTTATGAAGCTATCTTACTTGTAAGAAACCGTATGAAAAAATTTTATTTACAAAATGAATGTTTAGGAAATCTTCACTTTATAAGTGGGTTCACCACAGCATTGTATCTATTAGTTTAAACACTCATTATTTTACAAAATCTTTGAACCATGCAGGAGAAATCGAGTTAAAATGTAACATGTAGATACATCAGAAAGAGAAAAAACTCCCAATAGCAATGTAAGCTAAGAGATTCTATGTAGAAAAATTTAACCAACGCACAACTTTAAAAACACAGCTATGAACTTCCTTAGTGACAGTTTTAATTCATACGTGGTATATAGCTAGCCATAAAAAGTCATGAGGGCTCCCAGAACGCTTAGTTTTGCTCACGCCTCTGGTCTCTGAGGATGCGCCTCCCCTGATCTGCTGCCCCTTCTCTATCTGCCCAGTGTTCACCTCACAGTTGTTAAGGTGACAGTTCACATACCATTATCGGATTCCCCAAGGTACTCTGTACAGCAACATAGTGCTGCGTAAGATAAACACAGCACTGTGTCATTCTCCAACAGAGGAATACACAGAGTAGCGATAACAAGGATGAAGCAAGGACTGTCCTTTCCCAGATCAGAACACACCTGAAGGTGTGGCCCGAGTAACTGCAAACTTCAGAGGGGAATGCCGCGAAAAGGGAAGTAGAATCTTCACGTAAATAGTAAAGAAAAAAGAAGACTTAAACCTTTGTAAACTTAGTGTAGTTGGAGGAGGTGAGAATGGCCACAGTTGAGGCTTACAAGAGGAAGAATTCTTTCCACTTGACCATGGCCTTACTAAAGTTTGAATCTGTAGTGTCTAGCATTCAATAGCAGGTTAATAAATGTTCACTAGACAAATCTGCTAACTTAGAAAAGCACAAAATATAAGGGAAAAACTTCTAGAAGAATACTTCTTTCAAACCCTTAAAGTATTTACAAAATACCACACCACCTCAGATGACTAATTTTGTTAATTAATACAGGTGAGTGAAATAAGACTTACGCTGTACAAATTTTTACTTCAGGCCCAGATATAGCTAAGTGTCACTAGCACCTGCCTGGCAAGAGCAAGGTCCTGAGTTCGATTCCTGATACAAAACAAATAAATAAATAAACTTTCACTTCACACTGAATTACAAATATGAATAGACCAAGCAAATTTTCTGAAGTCCTACGTAAAATAAAAATTCTTCAAACAGATACAACGATTTGAAGTGTTTTTGTTTTCATGTGTAGACATTTGTGGTGGCCTAATAAAACCTCTTCTAAATGATATTTCTAAATGCATAGCTGGGCATAGTGGTGCACACCTGTAATCTCAGCACTTGGAAGGCTGAGGCAAGAGGATCTTTGCAAGTTCAAGACCAACCTGGGCTACAAAATAAGCGCAAGGCCAGCCTCAATTGCACAGTGAGACTCTGCTTCAAAAAAGACAAAAACAAACAAAAAAGCATAGAATTAAATGAAAAAGATAGGAAAATCATAATATCACACAGAAAAGCAATTGTATTACAAGTGAATTCTCACCGAAGTTCACATTTCTAATCGTGGACCTTCAGTTTAAGAACTGATAAGAGGATATGAATTAACTTTAAAAAGCCCAATACAAATACTTTGGGCTAAATAGTTCATATGTGGAGTATGTATTGTAATACTATTAATAAAATAATTATAACTTGCCAAGGTTAGGACCTTATACAAAGTTTAAAGTTTAAATAACCTTCAAGGACTTCATGGCAGAGAAAGATGCATTTATTTCTTGTTCCTATTATGTGCATACATTGTAAAACCAAATTTTCTCTCTTTTTGGGGGGGTGGGTCTTTTTGAGACAGGGTCTCACTATGCAGTTCAGGCTGGCCATGAGCTCACTTTGTAGCCCAGGCTGGTCTTGAACTCCAAGATCCTCCTGCCTCAGCCTCCCAAGTGCTGGGATTTCAGGCGTGCACCACCATGCCCAGCCAAATTTTCTCAATTTCATCATTACACAATAAGGCTATATTTGTATCACCACCAATTGGTACCTAACTTTTCAAAGATTAGACAAATTAGTACACTTCCTTAAAGTACGGGGTCATGAAGGAGAGCTTACCTAGCACACAAAATAAGCTAACTTTCTGTAGGTTGTCATTAGAGTCTACAATTAAGAAACTCCTTACAGTTAAAGCTGTCCAATAAGATCTGCCAAGAATCTTAGTAACTAAATGTCTGTGCAGGACAATCTAATCCACCACTTACAGGGCTCAGATGTATTTTTGGAAAATTGTAGGGTAAGGTAATGTTTCCTCTGGTCCAGAAGGTGAGCACCAAAAAGCTCCAGAAGGGAAAATCACTCTCGTTTTGACTGCTAACTGTGTAGCCACCTCAAACATTTCCATGTTTTAACTCTGTTTCAATAAAACAAAATTCTAAGCCATATACTATTAAAGCTGCATTCCTTAACACTACACAGTGTAACAAATACTTACTGGACACTAACCAGTATAAAAGATCTTGAATCATACTACATACTTAAGTCATGAGAACATTGTGACTTTTCTTAAGGAAAAGAATAAACCAGGTAGAAAAGTGTATCATACCCCCCCAAAAAAGTTACCTTTTTAAAAAGTAACTTTGGATAGTTTAGGAAAGAATACTATTAATGAACTGATCACTGTGTCAAGTTCCATGTGTTTTATACAAACTACAATTTTACAAATATTTAAAAATTTATTTGAAAAGGGAAAGGCCTGTTCTAGGTCTCTTATTTTTCTTACATTGTAGAAAAAAACCCACACAACTACCAGTTAGTCTCATTTATAAACAACCCTAAAGAAATCACTTTCACAGTTTATAACCAGCAATCACAAACCTACACAAATCGTCCAAAGGAGCTCACTGTAAAACCCTCTAAAATATAAAACAAAAACCTTGTGTTTCAGACTGTAATTCCTTTCTACAGCATCTGTCTATTTGGAATTCTTGTGGTAACAACGGATCATATATTACTTCTACAAAGTAAGTTTTGTTCACTTTGTTCTTTTAAAATTTCTCTTTAACAGGATAATGGATCTTTGCCTCCTGGACCATTACCACGGAGAACAGAACAAAAAATAAAAGTAACGAGTAAGTACCAATTTAATCCAAAGTTCCTTTGTATCAGAATCTTATGTTAGGACTTGCTACTCCTTTTCAGTACTGAAAATTACATAGGCTTTTCTTCTAAAAACGAACTAAAAGCGAGTAAGATCTTAGTTACAAAGAACTTACCAAATGTACAGTTAAACATACTCCCAACATGGCCTTGAGTAAGGAAAATTTGGAGAACTTTGTTGCCGAACAGATAAAGCCTTGCGGTACATTTTGCGAGCCTTAATCAGACTCGGTATTGATAAAGAAAGAAAACCCTGTAGCGGGGTAACAAAACCTCAGCACCGGCTCAGATTGCAGGCTGAGAAACGCTCCCAGTCACACCTGTGCAAGCACTTCCTGTTCGCCGAGGCGGAGGAAAAGCAGTTAGCAAATGCCCCGCAAGCCCCGGGTTAGAAGCTAAACATTAACTCTGCACCTCTACCACCACTGTAAAAGGACCCACTCCCAAATTCTCACGAAGCCAGCCCACTTCCCTCTCCAAGAGGGAACAGAACCGTCCTTGATCCTTCCAGGAGCTGTGCTCGGAAGGGGCTGTGCGCCTGGCCCGACCCGCAAGCTGGTGCCGGGAGGTGCAGTTGGACCGCAGGTTCTGCGGCTCGCCGCCCCCAACCCCGCACAGCCCCGCGATCCGGGCTCTGCTCCCCCGCGAGCGCCCGTCCGGTCCTGTCAGTCCCGGGCAGAGCAGCGCGGAGGGCCGGACCCGGGAGCCGGGCGCAGGAGCGCGGAGCCACCGGAGGGAGCCCAGGCTGGGCGGGGAGCGCCCCGTCGGGACCGGGAGGGTCGCAGATCCTCGGATCTCCATCCCGATCCTAGTTTCGGGGACCTACCGTAAGCTCTCTTCTGGCAGCGCCGGGAGAGCGCGATCCAGGTAGGGAAATGCGGGCCTTCCACTCCTACAGAGCTGCCTCGCCCTGCGCCGGCTCCGCCTCACGCCTCCACCGGACTGACACACCGCCACCGCCAACGTGCCGAGGCTCACCGGGAACTGGAGCGGCGTCTGCGGGGCTGCGAGCCCAGAGTCCGACCCTGCGCGCCGAGCATGCGCACACGCCCGGCTCGCAGGGGCCAGTTGGGGCACTGACACCTGCGATCAACAGGTCCAGGGAGCCCCGCCCCCTGTGCGCCCCGCCCCCTGGATGGCACCTCCCCGCGCTCACCGTGCTAGCCCCGCCCCCGTAGGCAAATTCCCGGCTTTTCGGACTTGCAGATGTCTATTCCCGCGGGGGTTCGTAAGGCGTGAGATCCCGCGAGAGCGGGAGGCCGACTCTCCCTGTCCCTGAATCCGGCGTTGAGCTGGAGCTCGGTCTACGGTCCCCGGGTTGCTTGAGACTGTGCTCTGCTGTGACTAGAACTAAGAGTAGTCCCCAGCTGGACGTGATTGTTCCGGTGCTCTTGGCCGCTTTTTGGCACTTTCTAAGCTCGGGAACGCGGATCCACCGAGGAATAAATGTAGGTTAGGTGCTGTCGCTTGAGAAAAAACGGTGCCGGGTGTCACCAGGCCCAGCCCGCCCTCAGCGCCGAGCTTTGCGCGTCGGCGTCCGTGGGGCTCCGACCTCCCCGGGGCTGGGCTGCACCGGCCCCGACCCGGGGCTTCCTGACCTATAATAAAATGAAGCTTGAAGCACACTGACCCGGTTCGCAGTGAATTGTCAGGAAAACACAGCTGCATCTTTTCCGTGCTTTCGAGCACGTTATAAATTACAAGCAGCTGCCAAGACTTGGGCTAAGCTTTGTTTGGAAAATAATCTGAAAAGAGTTTCTTAGGAATAGTGATAAAGGAAACGTCACCGTCTTTGCTAGCAAGGTCTTTCACGAGTAAAGTATGTGAACTCATTCCAACACTGGTGCAGTTAGAAGGCACTGATCACAGAAATGGATTTAGATGAGCTCATAGGAACGCTAAAAGTTTCTTTGAAGAAACTGGGCGAAAAAACTGCAGGTTGGTTGGGAGCAAATGCAAGTATGTAGAGGTATTTGGACTGAATCAGAATTTATTGAGCATTTACTACGTTTCCTATGCTGAATTAGGCACTGAAGAAAATGAAGGGGCTGGGGATGTAGCTCAGTGGCACAGTGCAAGCGCAAGGTCAGGAGTTTTAATTCGCAGTACAAAAAAGTAGAAAGAAATGGAACTATAGTTCCTGTCCAAAAGATGTAAGAAAGCTATGGAAAGGAGAGGGGAACCCTACAGTTTTAAAAATAATGCGAACATCGTTAAGTCCTTTTGTTTTCTCCTGGTTTTACAGCCACCTCTGTGATGCACTTTGTTCTGTGTGTGCCTTCTATTCCCCAGCACTGTTTTGTTTTTAATATAATTCGGTACATTTTGAGCAGCCTCTTTCCCATTGAAGAGTTAGCCCATCAGATATCCTGTGCACAAGGACTCCCAGGTATATATCTTCAGATCAGACCCTTTAAAGCAAGAGCACCTGTGTTTAGATTTCATACAGTTACGTTAAATCTATCCCAGGCTTCTTTACCAAAATTTATTCCTGATGCCATTCCTCGCCCCACCACACCTTCTAGCCAGGCCATTTCCACATCCGATTTTAAATAGTGCACCCAGTAGCCCAGACTCAGAAATCCAATAGTATCTGTTACTGTTTCTTCCTCTCCTCTATTCTAATATCACCCGCATATTTCTCGGTCCACCCCCCTGTTTAATCTCCACATTTACTGTTTGAGTCCTTCAGGTCCTCATCTCTTCTGACTCATCCCCCTTGGATTATTGTAATGTCTACATGCCCTCCAGTTAGTTCCCATTTCAGTATAACTTCCGTTCTATTTAATAATTTTTCTAAAGTGAAATGTGGTCCTGAACAACTGTTTCAGAACTTCCCTGTCACCTGCGGAGCCCGCCATGATTTGGCTGGAGAGGACTAAGTCCCGCACCCCAGGGCTCTCCCTCTACTCCGCAGCAGCCTTTCTAAACCTGCTTTTCTATGCTGCTAGTTTCACTCAAGATCCCCCCAGTCTCAGCTGAGTATTTACTTTTCTGTGGGTCATTTTGTAACTTCAGCTTAGTCCTTCCTTCAGCTCTTGGGGCTTCTATTATAAAAATTGTTTCCTACGAACTTCTCTGAGTGTAACCGGCAGAGCAACTGCCGTTTTCCCTCTTGAGGAATAATCTAAACTGTGGATAGTAACGGCTCTCACTAGCTCCCGTCCTCATTTCGAGATTGCAGAAAACTACACTGTTGTGACCTGCTCATAAATTTGATTAAATCCTGACTGAATACTTTTAAAGTCATAATTTCAGAGTTTCTACTAGATCTGTATATACCTACGTACTGATCTTTCAGTGATAGCATTGTAATTGGCCCCAGTTTAAGGATCAAGAAGGCTGCACCTGAAGCAAATAGGTTGGCGGAGGCTTATCCTGGCAAAGAGACCCCGAAAGGGAGTGGGCTTGGACTGCCGAAGAAGGCCCCAAAGTACACTCCAGTAGCGCATCTGTTCTCTAAGTGTTATTTTACATTGTTTTCGCCTCGGACCTTGGGAAACGTACATCCTGTGGCTAAATTCACCCTAACACTGATGACTGGTAGGAGTAGCAACATTTTGTCCTGAGGAACTATGAGCCAATCCTTTCTTGAGCTAATCAGCAGCCAAGGTGTGGCAAATCATGACTGAGCTGGGTGGGGCAGACTAAAAATAAGAGCACAGAGAAATAATAGCCAAAAGACTGACTCAGGATTAGATACTGAACAAAGTCCTTTCTTCCTGAATGCATTATTGAGCAGAATAGAACAGACTAATCCCTTACTAAACTGTAGAAAGCAACTACCATAGTACTTTTTATTGTTCTAGGGCATAGCCCAGTGCCTGGCACCAAGATTTAAAAAATACATATTTAGTGGATGGAATGAAAAGTTTGGCAGTTTTACTGATTTTTTTTAGAATAGAAACATCTGTGTGGGCCAAAATTGTTTGCAGAGGGGTCTGTGGAAGATCACATTTGAGCTTCAGCTTTAAAGATTCATAGCAGATGTAGCTGAAGGCACTGAGAAGCAGCTGTAACTGTTAAGTGTTAAAAGAGAAAAGTCCTAGAGGCAGAAATGAATGAGGCCAGTGCAGTGCTCAAATGGGAAGTTTTGGGTGTCCTTGAACAGCATGATTAGAGGAAGATATCAAGGATTGTAGAGGAAATTATAGTGAGGTGAGAGGGGAAATCAACCTGTGACTCAGGGAAGAGCTCCTACAAAAATCTAGTCAGGATCAGTCACTTCCTTCTTGAGATAGTCCTGAATCATCCTCTGATTGGCTGTTCCGCTTATATTGCCTGCTCCTTCTCAGTCTGCTTTTCTTTTATCCTTTTCAGTCCCACGTGATGGTGTGTCTTAGTGTGTGATGCTGAGATCTCATTCGCCGTCATAGTGAATCTTTCAGTGTCCTACTAATTTGCTCAAGTTTATCTCAGATCTGCTATCCTCCTGCCTACCTTCTGAAGTAGCTGAGATTATAGGCATGCACCACCATACCTGCCTGAAAGCTGTCTAGTAAAGTGTAAACACATCTCTCCCCACCTTAAAATTGTTCAATGGCTAACTATTTATACAGTATAAAATCCAAAATTTTTGCCAGGGTCTACAGACACTTGAGAGATCTCTCCTTACTACCTGTCTTAGTTCTTTTCCTCTTGCTATGGAGACAAAATATGCAACACCTAGAATTAAGAAAGGAAAAGTTTACTTAGCTCACAGTTTGTGGAGGTTTCAGTCCGTAATCAGCTGGCTCCAAGGCAGGGTGACATGGCACGGGCAACAGGTCAAGGTGGCAGAAGACAGCAAAAGCAACACACGCAAAAGGAGGAAAGAAAGCCTCTTTTCCTCCCTTGTATTATGCAGGCTACCTGCCCTATGATGGGCCCTTTACACCCACAGCATCTACCTGCCCTCCTCTTACCCAGGATGAGGATTTTTTATAAAGTGAGAAGCCTGGCCTCTGCTGAGTTACTTAGTTAAGCTTTTAAACTTCTCCGATTGACACAGTGTATCAACCTACCTCAACAGCATCAGGCTATTCAGTACTTTGATGCTTTATTTCCTATGTTTAGAAGAGTAGTTCTAAAGGGGAGGTGAGTTTATCTTCTGTAGCATGTGGCTGGAAGCAGATTTTGGCTGCTATAGTTGGGAGCAAGGATGGTGCTAAACATCCTACAATGGAGAAGATAGCCTCCTCACAAGGAATTGTGCAACCCCAGTACCAGGGGTGCCAACATCAAAAACCCTGGTTTAGAGCACTGTTCTTCTGTGTTTCTAAACGATTGGTTTCTTTTCCTTCTCTCTAGTTCAGTTTTAACTTCTAAGAAGAGCCATCCTTGGTCTAGAATTCTGCTAGTCTCTGACACAGTGTCCTGTATGTTCACCTCATATTATTTGTCATAAACTACATTATTTGTTTGCTTGCTTCTTTATTGCCTTTTTCGTTATCTAGGAAGAAAGTCCCATGAAGGACATGTTTCTGTTCTTCATTGTTCTGTCTAATACATGATCTGTGAGGTCTGCCCCAGTGGCACAGAGTAAGCGTCATTAAATTTTTCAACATTTGAATTAGTAGATACTAATGACAGGTCAACTGAATGTGAACTTGACCATACCACTTTTTTTACTGTTTTTCTTCCCTATATAATTAATGCATACAGTTAACACAACAGCAGGGTGAGGACACATGGAAAGGAGTCATCATGGCCAGCAGTGTGCTCTGGGAGGCTGCTGGTGCAGTCAGTACCCAAATGCACATCATGTGTGCCCTTTCATATGGGGCTCCACGCTTCTCAGCTTCTCATAATACAAACCACAAGTAGTTTGTGGTTTGCTACTTTGCAACCAAATTAATTAAGAGTGATACAAACTGGGCAAGAAAGAAAGAAGAAAGAATAGTGCCAAAAATGTGCCTAAAAGTATGATAAAACTGCAATATTTTTTGATTAAGTGATCTCCCAGAAGGCTAAAAATCCTAATATTTTAAGGTATACATCTAAAAATGTTATTTGAAAAATATATTTTCAATTTTTTGTTGAATATTTATTTATTTTAGATCCTTCAACTGAGAAAATATTTATTAAAGACATACATTGTTCTGCACTTTCCTGGGTTTAGTACAAGATCAACACCACTTACCCATAGGAAAGGCATGATCTTGAATGTATTATTTCATCTTTTTTGGATGGAGTGATTGATGTATGGGTGGTTTGGGTTAATCCACATGATTTTTCTAGAAGTTTTCATATAGAACCTTGCAAGAAACAGCCCTTTTACTTCTGGGATTGCAAAGCAGTAAAGATACTAGCTCAGAGATACTAGTAATATGTCTTGCCATTTGGAGTAACTGGATTAAGTAAACAAGGCAGTTTTGGCATTTAGGATGGAGTGTTAAATGACTTTGAGATTTATCTGAGGGATTGCTAGGGAACATTTCTAGGTATATCTAGGTAGGTCATGGAGGGATAGCGCTAAAGTCTGGTCTACTTTTCTGGCACTATTCCCCGGCTCTGCTTTCTAGACCGTGAATAAGTACCTTTATTGTGCCACATCCTTCTGCAGTGTTTTTGCTTTGCAGCCAACTTACCATGGACTGAAGCCCCTGAAATCATTAGCCGAATCAAACTTTTCATTTAAATTGTGTCAGATATTTGGCCTCCTTGATGAGAAAGCTGACTAATACAGAAAATTCGTAACTGAGAAGTGGAGCTATTGCTGCGATTATACCTCACCGTGTGTTTTAAAAACCTTTGGAACTTGTTTGAGGGGAGAATTTGGAAAGGTTGAAGATACCAGCTAGAGAAGCCTTAGAATGCAGTAAGTAGGGCCTGCTGGTAATTCTGGTCAGAGGTCAGAAGAACAGAATACTGACAGTGAAAGGCAGGCTCAGGACATTTCAGTTGGGTGCAAGGCCTCCAGTGGCATTTGGACTACAGGCCATGTGTGTTACTCTGTGGCCAAAAATGTGTCTACATGTTTCCCTTGTCTTGAGATTTTCTAGGAGGCTTAAATGATTTCTGGTAGACTTACTGATCTGATGGGAAAAAAATTCAATGCAGTCCAACATTCAAGCTGCAGTGTGAGTACTGCTGTTTGCTTTTATGCTGGTGTACAGTAAGAACATAGGGCAAAAAGTATAGCAGAAAAAATTTGAAATATTTAAATATTGGCTCAGAAGGAACTGTGTAAAGTTGAGATCAAAGGAATATGGCTGTTGAAGAGATTAGCACCATTAAAAACGCATGTTTGTCTTGCTTGATTTCAGTCTTGCTTTGGTCAGATTCTTTTCTATTCCCTTATTCCTCCCTTTGGAATAGGAATGTTTCCCCTGTACTTCTGGATGTTAGGAATATGTAACGTATTTTTGCTTCTATAATGGTTTCCTGTGGGGAGCAGCTAAAGCTGGAAATTTATCACATGTGCGGGGAGGGCAGCAGGGCCCATCCAAAAACAAAGAGCACCTGAGGCAAGCCCCATAAACAAGGTGCTCCAGCCCCCCCTCCAAATATCATCATGCACCCCACCCCACAATACAAGAACAAAAACAGCAGGAGATCTCACAAATGATATAAAAGGAATATTTGATGAAATAATAGCAGAAAATTTCCCAAACAAGCTAAAAGATACTAAAGTTCAGTTAAGCAAAGCATATAGAACACCAATGATCCATAACCCAAAGAAAAACACGCACAGGCATATAATAATCAAGATTCCAGATATCCAGCAAAGAAACACAATATT
>PVLD010030395.1:0-16898 GCA_004027595.1 Dinomys branickii
ACATAATAAATTGGGAAGAAACTGTTCAAAAGAAAAGACAAGCTGTGATAGGGAAAGGAAGAAAGGGAAAAAGAAAAAAATAAATGTATATACAGGATATTTAAGACAGTTATACAGCTAGTTTCTCTTATTTCATTGAAAAGAAAGATTTGTACTAATCTTGTTTGGGCAAGATACCATACCTAAATCTTGTACTCTGTTTTTTTTTTTTTTTTTTTTTTTGCGGTACTGGGGATCGAACTCAGGACCCTGCGCCTGCTAGGCAAGCGCTTATTCCACTGAGCTATATCCCCAGCCCCCACATCTTGTACTCTGAATAACTACCACAAATATGCAGTGTATTAATCATTGCAACCCTCCTACTAATCTGTTTTGAAACTGTTTTATTGTTATTTTTATTTTTTTTCTGTTTAAAAGAAGAAAAAGTAAAAGAGATATCCACATTAAAGACTGATGCAACAGTGTTTTTAGCAGCTTTATTTATAAAGCCAAAATCTGGCAAATAATCCAAATGTTTATCAACATGTAAATTAGACACAGAAATAAAGTTAGTGGCATTAAAGCCACTTGTAATTATGAAGATGCAAGGGGACACTGTTTGGGGGGGTGGCTTATTATTTTGATGGTGGTGATAGTGTTAAAGATATATTGAGATATGAAAATTTACCAATATCTATACTTTAAACATGTCTAATTTACTCTGTCACTTTTTCTCTGGGTAAAACTGCTTTTATAAAGCAAAAAATAGTTTTTAGCATGTTCTAATATAGTATTTATTTATTTATTTTTGTCTGTTTGAGGCAGGGTCCCACTATGTAGCTCAGGCTGACCTTGAGCTCGCTTTGTAGCCCAGGCTGGCCTTGAACTCACATCAGTCCTGCCGCCTCAGCTTTCTGAGTGCTGGGATTACAGGCGTGCGCCACCACACCCAGCTAATATAGTATTTAATGAGTAGGAATTACTTATTTTCTGAGCTATTATGATATAGGGTTTTATACCTATGGTTATTATTATTGAAGCTAGTTTGCACTCCACTTTAACCATGTAGCAACAGATAGTTAATGTTTTAATTGCTTGCCTTGCTTAGCATTAAACCTTTTTTTACAGTTTAAAACAATGCACACCATAAATTCAAAACAAAATTTTTTTTGGTAGTTCTATGAGCCTAGAGCCAAACACATGGTGTCCAAGCGCTCTACCACTGAGGAACATCTTAGCTTTTAAAACATTTTTATTTTAAGACAATGTCTTACTAAATGACCCAGGCTGGCCTCAAACTTCTGATCCTCAGCCTCCCAGTCAGATGGGGTTATAGATATGCACCTCCACAACTGCAAAGAATTATAATACATATATATGATAACCTATAAAGGACTCCTACAAAGAATAGAAAGAGAACATAATTTAAAAACAGGGAAATAAATCAGATATTTCACAGAAGACACACAAATGGTCAGTAAGGGCTTGAAAAATTGTTCAATAACATTTCCACTTTACAACACTAAAAATGGCTAAAACTAAATAAAAATACCAACATCAAGTATTGATGATGGTATGGTGCAAGTGGAAATGTCACACACTATGGGTACAAGTTTAAGATGCTACACCCACTTTAGAGAGCAGAGTTTTTATCAAATTATGCAGCAACCTGATGACTAGTAATTCCACTCCTATTTACTCATGGAAGGCAAAATACATATTCACAAAAAGACATGACCAAAGAAGTCAATAGCAGCTTTATTTCTCAAAGCGAAAACCAGAAACAAGCTCAAATGTCCATCAATTGGATTATGAGCTAAAAACAATTATGGTATATTTATACAAAGGAATAGTACACAGTAATAAGATGGAATGACTACTAAGTACAACACTATGAATTTCCAAAACATAAATGGAGTGAAAAACACATAAAAAATACACGAGGGGGGCTGGGGATATAGCTCAGTGGAATAAGCGCCTGCCTAGCAGGCGCAGGGTCCTGAGTTCAATCCCCAGTACCACCAAAAAAAAAAAAAAAGAACAAAAAAATACATGAGGTACAATTCCATTTATATGTCTTTTAAGAGCAGATGAACCCATAGCAATAGGTATTAAAACAAAGTTACCTATGAAAGAAGGGCCAGGGCCGGTGATATAGCTCAGTGGCACAAGCACCTGCCTGGCAAGAGCAAGGTCCTGAGTTCAATTCCCGGTACCAAAAACAGTGACAAAGAAAGAAGGGATATTGACTGGAACAGAGTATGAAGTACGGCAATGTCTTATGTCTTGGTTGAAATATTGGTTATATGCGTATAGACCTTCGTTAAAATTCATTCAATTGACTACTGTAGACTTAATAGTGAACAATTTACTGTATGTAATTTACCTCCATAAGAAAGAAATGTGATCACCTGTAACCCCAGTTACTAGGGTGGTTGAGGCAAGAGGGTCACAAATTTAAGGCCAACCTGGGCAATTTACTAAGGACCTGGGTTCAAATCATGGTACATTTTATTTAAAGAGTAGAGGAGGGAGAGAAAGAAAGAAAGAAGCAGTGGAACAAGGTATAACCTTTATACCACCTTCTCCCCCTTGATGCCTAGAAGAGTGTCCAATATTACAGCAAGTACTCAAGAGAAATTAAAGAGATAAACTGTTGTAGCAGATTAGAGATATATGAGACCCTCAGGTAGCTTTTACTAGGTGCTACTGGAGAGTTTCCAGTAGACAGCTCCTGACAGAAGGAGAAACCTTTTGTGCTTTTCCTGGACTGTCGACAGTGACTGATTTTGAGTAAATGCACTTTCCTTGGTAGTCATTTGTGCATGTGTTCAAAGGTGCATGTCTTTATCACATAATTAATTGTCTTAGGTTGTTCTCCTGTGATAGACACTGTCTAAACTATCTTTTAAACATTTTTCTTATCATTTATGTTGTGAAACCAGACTAAAAGTAAATCACAGGCACTTTTGAAAATGACATCTTTGCTCAACTAATGATTTTCCAGATAATTTCCCCTCAGAAAGGGAGAAATGACTGCAAATCTTTTCCATATTGCATATTTTTGTTTCATTATTACCAGAAAACTAAACCATCTATTATGAGGAATGTCTACCAATAATTTTTAGGTTTTTGAAAGTAAAGCAATAACGTAACTTTATAACTAGCTCATTTGTGGCCGGTGGGAAAGAATTTCCTTTAATATACATCGTTAAAATGAAATTATTTTCAATACTGAAATTTGACTTTAAAGAATTAACTTTTAAAGCTTCAGCTAAAAGAAAGCAGATGGCAGACAAAGATGTGTTATTGAATTCCAGCTATAAAAATGGGATGTTTAAATTCCAGATAAGAATTGAGCAAACGGGAATGGAGAAATGCCAATATTTATATATCAGAGCTGTATTTGGAGGAATATTTTATTTTATATTCAGTAAAAATTACTCAAAAAATCCTGAGTCTTTTTGAAAATGGTAATAATTGCATTTTAAAAGCCAGAAGTCTCAACAATTTCCAGATTAAGAAACTGAATCCCAGTTCATTTGAAAAGATGTTTGCAAAACATTCACTTTAGTAGGCAACTGGGATACAAGGAAACTTCTGAACCAGCTACAAATCCTGCTTCTCTTATTTTCAAGTTGAGACCACATTCCTGTGTCCTGGCCACCATGCCATCGTCTCCTCCATTGAAATACATCTGTTTTAAATTCTGACCATATCTGATAAATCAGTGTGTAGCAGATAATACGTTTGGAGGACTGTACCTATAGGCCTTACCTTCTAGGATCCTCTGCAAGTCTGACAGCTTTTCCATCTCCTCAATATTATAGTAATTGAGAGAAGTCCCCAAACACAGCATGAGCTTCAGCATGCAGAGCTCACATCCCTAAGACAAACAGCAGCAGACTTGAGCCAGCCAGTCTCAGCTACCTTCCTGTCATCTTGTGTTTCTGTTTTGTTTTTCTTGGTTTTGTTTTGTTTTTCATTGTTGTTACTTTTGTTTTGGGCTGTTCTGTTTTGTTTCTCTGAAACAAGCTCTCACTATGTAGTCCAGGCTGGCCCTGAGCTTCCTGTGTAGCCTAGACAGGCCTAAATCTCTCCTCCCTCCCGTTTCGGTCTCCTGGGTGCTGGGATTGCAGGGGTTGTACCACTATGCCCAGGTATGACTATCTTCACGTGTTTTGGAAAAGTGATGCTGCTATTTAATGGAACTGGGCTTGTGCTATCACAATTTTCTTCAATTACGTCTAGGAATTGAATGTTCTTGCCAAAGTATGATGAAATTTGTTCACTATTTGGCTTATTCAGAACTGTGTTCTTTTTACTATAATTTTGTTGTGGTTTTTTTTGTTTGTTTTTTTGAGACAGGGTCTTGCTGTGTAGTTCAGCGTGGCCTTGTAGCCTACGAAGGCTCAAATTCTCAGTCCTCCTGCCTCAGCCTCCTGAATGCTGGTACTACAGGCGTGTACCACCACACCCAGCTCTTTGGTATAAGTAATTGTATTAAAAAAAGCATCATTGTATTAGTTAAATCAGGGCCACAAATTATGAGAAGGTAATTAATGATTAAAGGTATGGACTTACCTCCCCTGTTATTGTGAGGCAATGTAAGTAAATAGGTGCTTTAAGTCTATATTTTCGAATCTACACAATGATAATGATAACTTCCTGACAGTGTTATAGTAAAGATTAAGTGAGATGATACTTACAAAACATTTAAACTGTTCTGGTTTGCCACTTCATTTTCTTTCTTTCTTCCTTTTTTTTTTCTTTTATGTGGCTTGAACCCAGGGTCTCATACATGCTAGGCAAGCACTCTACCACTGAGCTGCATCACTGGCCCTTTTTATTTTATTTTGATACAGAGTTGCGTTAAGATGTTCTGGCTGTCCTTGAATTTACCATCCTCCAGCCTCAGCCTCCAAAGTAGCTGGAATTACAGACATGTGCTACCACATAGGTCACAATGTAATCTTAAATCCCCCCCCCCAGCTCCACAGACCCTATGCTACAAGCTTGGATGCCTTATGCTAAAGACCTTTGTGGCAGTACTGGGAGGTGCCAGAGCTTTCAAGAGTTGGGGCTTAGTTGTGCCTTTGGAGAGAATACTGGGACCTTGGGGTCCTCTCTCGCGCTCCTGCTCCGCTCCCACTTCATTCTGTCTCGTCTCCCTCTCTGCCTCCCCGTCTTCCCTTCCCAGTTTCTTTCACTACCTACTCTCAGCATGATGTACAGTACTTCCACAGGCCCCAAAGCAACCGAGCCAAGTGACCACAGAATGACATCTCTGAAACTGTCAGCCAGAACAAGCATTTCCTCTTCATTAGTGGATTATCTCAGGTATTTTGCCATAGGGTCAGAACTCTAACACAGAGACATATGCAGAATTTACAAAGCTGTTGGCTATTTACTCATAATGCTTCTAATTTCCAGGGTTAAAGCTAATATTACCAGGACTAAAGCCCTGTGACAGATCCTGTTGCACAACATGTAATTAATAATAGACCCAGAGGGAGAGTTATTGCCTTTACTCTTACTAGCCCCATCACATTCAGTAGGGGTCTGTCCCTTATTCGATGTTGGGGCCATGTCAGGTATCTGTGCATTACTGAGGGTGGTTATTTGTATATTCTTGGGAAGAGAAAACTGTATAATTAGAAACACATGCAAATATACTAAAAACGTTATTTTACATTTGAGTTACTTTGTGGTTTTAAGTAATTGAAAGGAATAATTTATCTTAACTCCCCTGCGTCTAGTAAAGCAATGTAGGTATTATAGGCACAAATAAAAGGGCAGTTAAAATCCCATATTGCTCTCTGCTTACATTTCAAAAAGCTCCAATTTAGGCATTTTATATTTGAGATATCTGTTAGACATTGATAGCAAAGGGTGACTGGGGAATTGGACATAATTTTGGAGAGGCTGTGAGTTTGAAATTTAAAAATAGGTCCGTAAGTTTGGAGCAAACAAGGTTGACAACATATGGGTGGTACTTGGAGCTATTTTGTCTTAGTTACTTGCTGAGAAAAAATACCCAACACCCAAAGTTAAAGGAGGAAAGATTGATTTCGATTTCGGCTCTCAGTCTGTAGAGGTTTCAGCTCACAGGCAGCTGGCTCCAAGGCGGGGCGCCATGGCAGAGGGGCGTCACAAAGGAGAAACAGTCCTTGGCGAAGAGGGCAGGAAAGGCAGCCAAGCAACAAAGCAGCAAAGTAGCAAGTAACGCTGGCAGCTCCTTTTCTGTCCCTTGTATCCTAGCCAGGCCACGTCCCCTCGTAAGGCAGGTAGCACTCACGCCACGCTGGGCCCTCCCAAAATTATATCTGCACTCAGAATTATGCCAAACCAATCAGTGGGCTGATTTAGTGGCCACACACCCTTAAACCCAGCATCACACACTCTAGATATGCCACCTCTGAAATGCCCCTCCTATGACCACATGTGGCTTTGGGAGGACATCTAGACACCTGTGGCTGAGTAGAATCACTCAAAGAGAGAACATAAATTAAGATTTACATATTAAGAAATGTCCTTCTGGGCATGGTGGTGCATGCCTGTAATCCCAGCACACTGGGCCAAGGCAGGAGGATTATTCCAAGCTTAAGGCCAGCCTTGGCTATATAGTGAGTTCAAGCCCAGGATGAACAACATAGGACATCCCTGTTTCAAACAAAAGGAAGAGGGAGAGCTTGAGAGGGAAAACAAGCAAGCTCCTGGTAAATCTTAACTTAGTTTGGGAAGATGTTGAAAAAACACAGGAGGACACTGAGCTGTAATGGGCCAGAGCTGTTATGGTTGATACTGTGTCAACTTGGGGAGTCTAGCACTTTGGCTGAGAGACTCAGCAGTTCTGCCTGATGGGGTGAAAAGGACATGCCCTTACCCTTCTAGGTTGTTGTTCATTGTGTCAATTTGAGAAGTTTAGAAGGTTAACTATGTGACTGTCCTTACTTTGTATTCGTCCTGAGCCTGTGCAGGAGGAGGGCATGGAGATATGTGAGGGCCACACGCCCCCTGGGTGGGGTAGCCTGCTTACAATATAAGAGAGTAAAAGAGGCTTGCTCTTCTCTGCCCCCGTTTACTCTTGCTTTTGCTGCCTTCTGCGGCCATGAATGGTTGCCCTGTGCCATGTGCTACTCTGTCTTGGAACCAGCCAAGTATGGACTAAACCTCCAGGGACCATGAGCTAAATAAACCTTTCTTCCTTAATATTGGGTGTCAGGTATTTTGCCTCAGCAATTAGAGAAAAGGAACCAGACAGAGGGTCAGTGAAATTACAAGAGGCAAGACAAAGCCGACCATCCTGTAGTTCTCTTTTCTCTGACTCTACATCTCATTCTTCAACACCTCACACCTGTCTGGAGGACTTTCCCCAATTTTGGTGGACTACTGAGATCTAGATCTCTAGCTTTCCTAGGTAATCCTCTCTGCTTCTTGTGAGTAATTCAGTCATACATGTGTCTGCAGATTTGGCTCACTTGTGACTTTGAGGCCCACAGAGCCCAGCCCAGGGATATCCCTTTGCCTGTCCCCTCTCATGCCAGTCATGTTGCCCCGCCCCCTTACACTCCATCTGCCTTGCCCTCCTTTCCCCTGAAGCAGGAGGGACAGCTGCTCTTGATGTTCTTGGCTTCAAATCCCCTGATTCCATTTTCAGATGAGTGCTTTGCATCTCTTTAAACTCCTACAGAGTCCTGCTTCCCTGGATTTCCTCCTTACCTATGTATTGCCAGTCCTGGAGCCCCTTGTTCTCCGTGTAACTACACCCTTACTGAGGCCAGCAGCAGAGACTAGTGCTCTTGTCCTGACCCCCTTGGGCCATTTGAACCAGGCTTAGAGGAAGGTCAAATCTGAACCCAGCCTAATATATTACCCACCTTTTTTACTGTAATGTGTGACCTCAATGTATACAAAATAAACATTCCCTGGAAGGAAGGTAGTATATAAATTGAGAAATTCAGTATTAGATTCTCAACCTACAGTTTGTAGCTGATTCCAGTAATCATGTGCTAAATCAATAGGAATTTCCTGAGGGAGTGTTAGGGAGACTAATTAACAAATACCACCTGATATTTCCCCTAATCAATGTAGGGTATACATTAGTAGACTAGAATCCCAAGATAATTGCATGCATGCTGTAACCTTTATAGAAGGGATGCAATTTGGAGGATCTATAATCATTGGTTGGTCCCTGTTTGGACTATACTTTTACTAACTAAAGTTAGGAAGGCTTCAGGGAATGGAGATTAAAGTCTAACAATAAGATACTTGAGCGCTTGACTTTTAATATTATTGCACAACCAGATCTCTAGAAACAAAGAATTGCATAGCTCTAGTTTTTCTATTTATTCTAGCTGATAATAATTAATCTAGAACAGGATTATCCTGCCTCGGCCTCCCGAGTGCTGGGATTATAGGTTTGCGTGATCATGCCCAGTAGATCAGCTATTTTATCACAGTCCTTCAGTTAATAATTACAAAATAGGAATATATGGTACACATTGCCAAGCAACTTGACTGTGTACTTTAAAAAAGGGTTTTGGAGCTAAACGTCATACTTTTTGATTGTTATATGATGTGTTGAATGGGCATACTAAAATTTATTTAGACAGAAAATATGTGCTATTTTCAGTTTTTGCAAATGTGTTACGAAAATTCACATTCATGTACATATTTCTTTGCACACTTTCAGGACTACTGTTGTATATGTCTACTCAATTAGTATAGAGGACATAATAAAGGGTAGAGATGAAGCGATGTAGGGCAAGGCCTAGGGGAAGAGGCAAGGGGCAGAGTTTCCATGGGCAAAACACCCTCCAGAAACCTCAATGTTTTCAGCTTTCCTGAAGCTCTTCCAATACTCTCTTTGAGTTTTTATGGAGGATTCATTATACAGGCATGACTGATTAAATCGTTGGCCAACACAATCTTCAGTTCCTGTCTCCTCCCAAGAAGTTGGGTGGTGGGACTGAAATCCTTCCCTTTGATTCTGCCTTGGTCTGGTGTTTCTTGTTTTTTTTTTTTGTTTTTTTTTGAGACAGGGCCTCACTATGTAATTCAACAGTTCAGGCTGCCCTTGAACTCACTATATAATCCAGACTGGCCTCACACCAATGGCAATCCTCCTGCCTCAGCCTCCTGGGATAATTGCTCTATGTTTTTTGAAGGAAAGCCCATCTTGCTATATTTTCCAGGCTGAGTCCAAACTCTTGAGCTCAAGTAATCCTCCTGCCTCAGCATTCCCAGGTAGCTGGGACTACAGGAAGGTACCACTCTGCTTGGCTCTGCCTTGTTTTCTGGTGATCAGCCCTCATCCTGAAACTACCTAGGGGCTACCAGTGACCAGTTAACTCAATAACATATAAAAAGACACTTAAAATTTCTTTTTTAAAAAATTTTATTCGTGTATATTCACGATGCATAATAAATATATTCAGCTTGGGAAAGTGGTACACACATATCACATCTGTCTTGGTTACTTTTCTCTTGTTGCTGAGACAAAATACCCAACACCCAAAATGAAGAAAGGAAAGGTTTAGCTTACAGTTTGTGGAGGTTTCAGTTCGTACTTGGCTGGCTCTGAGGCAGAGTGGCACATGGCAGAGGGCAAACGTTCATGGCAGCAGAGCACAGCAAAAACCACAACAGCAAAAGGGAGGAATGGCTACAAGCAGCCTCCTTCCTTCCCTGACATTGTAAACAGCCTGCCCCCACCCAGTGGGCGTGGAGCTCTCACACAATCTCCATGTCCTGCTCTTCCACAGGCTCAGCATGTTTACAAAGGAAGCACCCTGGCTTCCTGCTGAATCACTCAGTTAAACCTCCAGATTCCCCAAGTTGACACAATGTATCAACCATAACAACATCTACCCTCAGATTTCCTTCCCATATCCACGGGGTCATTCTCCCTGTTTTCTATTGTCGACCTTTGATTTTACCCTCTAAGTTATTTAGATCTTGGGTTTCTCTCGCAAGAAAAACCACGTGGTATTTAGCTGTCTTAATAACATTTATTATTTTGACGATCCTAAGAATTTTAAGAGTTGCATACTAGAAAGCAGCAGATTTGGAAGACCAAATACATATTTCACAATGTTACAGCCCATGGCACTTCACACCTGCCATCAGTCTTTGAACACAGATCCTTTACACAAAAGGATATACGACTTGAAAGATACTGCTACGTAAATAGAATCTTATTCAATCATTAATAAGTAGCCCAGTCCATCATACTATATAAATATGTCTCTCAGGGTGAGGCCACTCAGATTTCCAGCTTTTCAATCTTGTCAGATTCCAAAAGCAGCAGTGGTCTCATTAAACATGTAGCTTTGCTTTTTCAGACCTCTGGTGTAATTGAGCTAAGAGCTCTTCCTCTGAGCCTGTTTCATGATGCTAAGGTAATATTGGATTTCCCCTCAATTCATGCTTATTTATTCATTCCTGTACCCTCAGCTACTGTCCTTTCTCTTTCAGTGTATCCCAAATTTTCCCCCTTATGAGGGGACATTAGGTTCAGCCACTCTCTTTATCTACACCCCAGGTAGCAATACTAGTGTAGGAAGTACATCCTCCTTAGTCCATTTTCATGCAGATAGACTAAGGTCACACAAATGCAGAAACAGCTATTTGTACCACCAAGCAGTACAGGTACAGTATTGCCAGATGGAATGAAGTTTTCATGCCTTTAGTACTCTGACATGGTTCCTTAGCAATCATGCCTACTTCCAGCACTTGCAGTTGTAGCACTGGCCTGTGACCACGGTATCAGGTAAGGCACAAGGCAAAATAAGTTGAGGGAAGAAAGAAAAAATTATAATTGTCAGACCAGTGTATTTCTCCCTTGGCAAGAGTTTCACAGTTACACCAGCATCCTTCCCTGCTCCCACTTCCCCAGGTCTAGCAGGAAAACAGTATCTAGTAGGACCTTCCTCTAGCTCCAGTCATGCTGACTGTGAGCACACGTTTGTAAGAGTGTTTCAAGCAGCACTGCACGTGTGTACCCCCTCCCTGCTTTATACAACCCATCCTTCTATTGCCCATTGCACTTCCCTGGCCAACTAGGACCCAGATGGAGCTATGTTCTTGCCCATGGTTGGACATTATGGGCTGCACAGTGTGTTCCTTTGTCTGAGATAATGGTGATCAGCCATCCAGATCCATGCGACATCTTCTGGGCTGGTATTCCTATAGCACTCTGAGCATTTACATCTGTTACCGAGTAATCTCCTGACAGGGTCGACTCCTCTCAAAACCCACTTGTAGTCCCGGCCACCAGCCTGACTTGCCAGTTATGTTCAGGGACACGCCCCTGGGGAATCTGCCACACAGCCATGTGTCTCTTCTGTCTGCCGACAGGACAATTCTTATTGACGTTATGTGCCTCAGAGGTTGCAGGACAGGTAAGTCTAGAGTCAGCCTACCTTTGGAGTGCCGCAGAGGCCCGTATCTAGTAATTTCTTAACCTTAAATGGGCTTGGGGATATCACCTTGGCAATTCCAGTCACCTTCCACATTTGTAGCTCTTCCGACAAGCATCAACACAGCCTGATTTAACGTACCCCTCAACTTCCCATAGATCTAGCATCAATTTAATTAGCCAGATTTCTGTTGTCCCCCCACTCGAGTATGTGGCAAGGCACTGGTCACTGTCCAGAACTCAGTAAAAACCCAAACACGGGGTTTTGTACTTGTTTTGTTTTGTGGTACTGGGAATTGAACCTAAGGTCCTCTTGCTGAATTACATCTCCAGTCACCTCTCCTTTTAAGAAAAAATTACTTTTTTTTGTACAGGGTCTCACTAAGTTGCTAAATTGCCCAGGCTGGGTTCCTGCCTGCTACTCTTAGTTTTGGGATTATAGGCAAGTGCTGCAACAATTGTGTCCCCACCTACCAACCCCCCAGTTCAATTTTTCTACCACTGCTAGGAAAACAGCATGCGATTCAGCCCATCAAGTTGATTTGTTTTTGCATTCTTCTATCAGAGTGACATTTTTCCAAATAGGCTGTTAGGCGCTCACCTTGGAACTGTCACCCACAACCCGGAAGCTCTTTGCCATCGGCCGAGCGCTAGGTATAGGGCACTGCGGAACCCAGCGGCTCTCCATACTATCTCAGAGTCACTCCTCGGGGAAAAGAGGCTCTTGGCTCCCCGAGGAACATGTTCCTACATAAACTATTTCCATTTCATCATGGACCTGTTCTGGGCACTCTCGTTATTCTCTAACGTTGCCCAAGACAGCATGAGTATTGTGCATTTTAAGATGATTTTTAGGTCCTTCATTTATAGGGATTTCTCTGACTAACATCTGAAAGTAAGGTAATAAGGACCCCCCAAGTCAAAGTTCTCTGGTCTGCAGTCCCAGAAATTAGTTGTGTTTTTCTTTTTGGTACCAGGAGTTGAACCCAGGACTTCATGCTTGCCAGGCAGGCGCTGTGCAGCTGAGCTATATCCCTCGCCCAGGAACTGTTGCTGGAAGGCTCTCACAAGCTCTTACCTTAAGCCCGGAGTATTCTCTACATAGAGCTATGTGCACAATGTGTCCATAGCCTCACTGCTGCTGCTATACTATGTGGGTTCAGGCAATCTTACTGATTCCTACTGAGCATATACAACCAGTATTGCTTGAAGGGTGGATTGACATGCCTTCTCTTTTACAGTAATGAATAACAAGATGGCCTTGAGCCAGGTGTGCTACTGCACACCTGTAATTGCAGCACTCACGAGCCTGAGGCAGGAGGATTGCAGTGAGTTTGAGGTCAGCCTGGGCTACATACTGAGTTCAAGGACAGCCTGAAGTGCATAGCAAAGACCCTGTCTCAAAATCAAACAACAACAATAAAAAAAGAAATACTGGATAAGAAAAGTGTTCATTTCCATAAAACATTTATGTGAAGAAAGACTTCTTACATTTAAATATTCCAATATTCTTTTTTTTTTTTGTCTTTTTGAGGCAGGGTTTCTCTATGCAGTTCGGGCTGGCCTTGAGCTCACTTTGTAGCTCAGGCTGGTCTTGAACTCGAGACAATCCTCCTGCCTCAGCCTCCCAAGTGCTGGCATTATAGGCGTGCACCACCACGCCCAGAAATATTCCAATATTTTTAATCCTACCAGCTCTTACATTTTTATGTTGTCAGTGAAAGTGTAGCTGTGTCAAGGCTTCACAAATGGTCCCTGTTGTGGTGAGTAAGGCTCCCGTATCAAGGAGCCCCAGATATTTCTCTTACTACCCCCTGGTCATTTAACCTAACGTATACAGAAAGCTTCGGGTCTATAGCAGGGGACTGAGTCAAGGAATCCTTTCGTCAGCCTTATCCTGTTTAGTCTGCTGGAGAACTACTCCAGGCAACTTCGCCTCTGACTCCCGCGCCCCCATCAGATTTCTTATGTAATCTTTCCCTTCTGACTTGTAAATGTTTTCAGTCCAGGGTAAACATAGCAAACGTGTTTGGACCTCCTTAATGTTGGGAAGGAATCCCTTTGGCCTACTGTGCATAGTGTTATATTAAGGCCTCTATTTTAACCTCATCAATATTTAATGTTTGTTTTATTCATTCTATTTCTTTTTATTTTCTGTTTTTGTTTTTGTTTTGGTGCAGGGGATTTAACCCAGGATCTTATGCAAATTGAGCTGCAGATACCCTAAACTCAAAAAGCCAAGTCAGGGGACAAATAGGTTGAAAACCAGCTAAGGACTGAATCACGTAGAAGAGAGAACCCCACTGAGGACAGGTCGCAGTGGTCTTAAGAAAATGCCAAACGAGGGCTGCTAATGCAGTGAGGTCCAAGAATGCAGACTGGTGGCTCAGGATGTGCACATGCCGTGAAACTGTGGAATTAAAAATCCACTGTTCTATAAACATCAGCACTGTTCTATAGTAAAGACTAATTGTAATCACATTAGAGGAAGAGTGATGGAGGGGGACACAAGGTGGATTCAGCCACCTATACTATCTCTAATAAGATAGTACAGTAAGAGGCTTCATTTACAGCTACCTTTATCCCACTTTACTCCTTATGTGATGGTCTTTATAATTCTTAAAGACCTGCCCTCAACTCTGACCTTAGATGTATGACCCATTAAATGTGTTTAAAAAACAAAACATTCAACAGAAAGACAAAAAAGGTTAGGAAATATCCCTTTTGGAATGTAACATATAAAACCTTAGTATTCTAAACTGAGTAGATTATTTTTCAGAGGTACCTAAACTGTAACCTATGTTCTACACTGTGTGTTTTTGTTTTGTTTTGTTTTGTTTTGTTTTTTGCTTTTTGAGACAGGGTTTCACTATGTAGTTCAGACTGTCCTTGAACTCACTTTGTAGCCCAGGCTGGCCTCAAACTCTCAGAGATCCCTCCTGCCTCAGCCTCCCAAGTGCTGGGATTACAGGCGTGCTCCACCACGCCTGGCCCTACACTGTGTATGTTATTCAGTGTGTATTTAAATGGTTTGTTTTGTTGAGTATAAAATGCTCAGCAGATGGATACTGTAAAAGTTTCCAAATTTTGATATATTCCAAAATCAAACCAAATTTTCATCTCTGGATGGGATTTGGCAGGTTTTAAAAATTCTTTTCTAAGAACTATTTCTGTGAACTGTGTTAGATAAGTGGTATCTTTACCCTCTTACTCTCAGACCCACCAAAGAAGAGAATTTCTTAGCACTATACTTTTTTTTAAGTGGAGAAAAATTAAAATGTCCTTACAGGCAGCCGGAGTGACCTGTAACTTGATTTAAATATTTTGTATTCATCATCTCTACTTTCCCACTGGGATCTTCCAACCTGCTCTTACAGAGCAACTTTTACTTTGTTTCTGAATTCGGATCTGAATTATCTGTTCAGTGTTGGTTTCCAGGATGATTCTTGATGTTTGCAGATCTCTGCCAAAGCACAAATCTCATTTAGGAGGGGGCCGCAAAGTTCTGTTTGAATGGAATAGACTTTCTTCATATTAGAAAACTGAAAACCAATGATCTTTAAATGATACTTTATATTTGAAAAGAGATATAACAATAATACCTCCCATTTTATACACCCTTATTAGCTGGAAAGAAACAGCTCCTTTGGTTCCATGCAAATGAAAACTTTAATTTATTCTCTTGGCTTTTCAAACACATGCTAGTTTATTATTTTAATAAAATGTACTAACAGATGTTAGGCAGAATGTGGTCACATCTGGGACAAATAAAATACCATTCCAAATCTCCATGGGAGAGAAACAGCAATATTGATTAATTCTTCCCCAAAGTCTTTCTAACTAACCCATCTCATTCAACCAGTTCAATTCCTTTAAGTTGAATAGTTAGCAAATAAGAGTAGCGCTGATTATTTTGGCTGTCTTGGGAATATAAAAAAGAAATACAGCACCAAAGAATGTGACAGACAAATGTACTGTGCTGAAATACAAATGAAACTTCACTAAAACTTGTGGCTAGAGTTATACTTTTTTCTGCTGAAGAGCTTGTAAATCTTGGGTTCCCTGCTTTCTAAAGCCGTCTTGACTTCGGGTCTCTTTCGGCCTTTCTGCGGTGTTTCTCCTTGGCTCTTTCAGAGGATGCACAGCGCATGGAAAAGATGGCAAACAAAGATTTTGGTAGCGGCTACACTTTCACAACAGAATATGTAGAGATGGTGGTTAAATCTCAAGCTATTCCAGT
This sequence comes from Dinomys branickii, assembly GCA_004027595.1. Taxonomy (NCBI): domain Eukaryota; kingdom Metazoa; phylum Chordata; class Mammalia; order Rodentia; family Dinomyidae; genus Dinomys; species Dinomys branickii. The sequence goes on from PVLD010030395.1 coordinate 15,642, forward strand.
CTTGTAGCCTATCTTTTGTTTTTAACTTTGTTCTTTTACAGCAAGTTTTCCAAAAAAACGAAAACAGAACCTCCCGTTTCCTGCCAGTGGATCAAGTTCACAGACTATATTTCACACATCATCTCCAGCTTCTCAAAAATAAACTACGTGGAGGATCTGAGTAAATAAAAATATTGAGAAGGAGCTCTGGAGATCTTTGTGTCACAGACCACTTCCTCCCCAGGAAGAAGGAAGATGCTGACACTGGGTATGCAGCTTGAGCTCCTAAGGCAGGTGTGGCATCAGGAAAAGGATCCTCCCTTTGAGTCAAACGAGCAAAGTTGGAACCTTAGCTCCGGTGTGTCCTACTCAATGTTTGCACGAGTTAGTGAGCCACAGAAATCATATTTCTTTCATCTGCAAAGAAGGGGTCATTCTTTCTAGGATTATTCTGAAAATTTAATGAAATAAGCATGGTCTACAAGCTGTGACACATATATAGCTTAATATTAACAGACTTGGTGACATAATCTTCATCTCATGGAAGAACATAACATTAGATACTTGGAGCATGGCTGAAAAGAAATCTGTATGGTAGATATAGAGTAGGCGGCATGAGTTTCCATGTAAGACACACTCTTTACATAGAGAAATCCTCTGGAAGTACTGCATGCAATCATCACAGAAATTTCTGTTGTTAAGCAATAAATAGCACATCAAGCTGATGTGTGCTATACTATTTCATATACACTCTGGGATCAAAGTTTAGTCTTTCATGCTCTTAAATCATTTATTGAGCATTTACTAAGTCAAGCATGGTGCTGGATTCTAGGTGTATTCTGGTGAGCAAGATTTCTTTTAAAGTTTTTTTTTTTTTTTTTTTTGCGGTACTGGGGATCGAACTCAGGACCCTGCGCTTGCTAGGCAAGCGGTTATTCCACTGAGCTATATCCCCAGCCCAAGATTTCTGATACCCTAGTTACATCGATACTTTTATTCAAAGCACTTAACAAAGTACTTGACACATCCTAGATGCTCAATACAATTTGGCTAAGCTGAAGTACTATCCTAAATTTGTAGAAAGCCAGTAAAGAAGAGATTTTTATGGTTAGAGATACACATCCAGTTCCTTGTGTGATTAATCTGGCATTATTTGTAAAGCCTTGAGGGAAAAAGAATCTCTTTTTTTCTTTTCTTTTTTTTTTTTTAAAAATACAAGTACAAAAACATATTGACAAACAGACACCAATTAGCATAAAAACTAGTACAATCACAACT
>PVLD010030396.1:0-16896 GCA_004027595.1 Dinomys branickii
GTCGCTGGCTAGATTTCTCTGTAAGCCCGCTTTCATTTTTGCTTTATGTTACAATTACACTGATCTTTTTTTCCTCCAGTGCTGGGGATTAAATCCAGGACCCAGGGCCTTCCCAGCCCCCTTTTTTAAATTTTTTGAGACAATATCTCAATAAGTTGCTAAATTGTCGAGGTTGGGCTTGACGTTGGGATCTTCCTGCCTCAGGCTCCCAGGTAACAGGTGGGGTTGCAGGTAGTGCCACTGGGCCTTGTCAGCTGGGTTTCTTTCTGGTTTGAAGGTCTGTAGCGTATAAATCCCATTCCGGGATATTCAGGGCCTGTGGCCCAGTGTTTCTCAGAGACAGCAGACCTCGTGGCTGATGGATGGGAAGAAGAGCTCAGGGCTGATCCTGGAAAACAGCCACAGGGCCCCTCGCGGGGCGGGGGCGAGGGGTGCAGGGGAGCCGCTGCGGCCCGCGGCCTGCACGGGCTCAGTCCTGACCCTCCTCCTCACCCTGCGGCTGCAGACACTTCCTGGTTCTCATCCTCTGATCATCTGCAGACGTACACCCGGGTTGTGTTTGGTGAGCGAGGTGTGGAGACTGGCCAAGCTGCGCCGGGAGCTGAGGCCCAGGGGACCTGGACTCCGCCACTGTATGACCCGGTCACCTCCAGCTGTGCCCCCACATCTGTCCACTCAGCTGCTGCTGAGCAGAAGGAGGCAGGCTCGGGGGGCCCAGCCCACCCAGACCGGACAGTATGTACCTTGCACACACACACACACACACACACACACACACACACACAGTGCTCAATAGTTGCAGTCACTGCTCATTCCTCAGATTCCCTCTTTGTTAGCATTTCACTGCCCCTGCCAAGCTGGTCCTTCTGCAAAAAAGAACACTGACCCAGCCCCTTTTCCCGGGAAACAGCCCAGCTGCAGTCTTCCTCATTGCATGCATGACAGCGTGGCCCACACACGGCAGGAGAGGGCCCAGCTGTCAGACTTCCGCACTCATCTCGCTTCCCTTCCTGGTTCCGAGGTTTCCCAACAGCCTTACCAAAACGTCTTGCGGGTCCTGTTTTTCAGCGGTGAAAGTGAGGCTCAGAGCAGTGAAGACACCAGCCTGGTGTCGCACAGGATGGAGTGACAGAGGCCATACTTTAACCAGCTCCCCCCTTCCCTGTGCCGGGGAAGGCTTTAAAGAAGTTTCAGTTTAAAAGATGCAAAGGTTTTTTAAAAGTAGCAGTCCTCCAGGTGCCCTGGAGACCCCTGGTCCTCAGCAGGAGGGGCAGGAGGAAGACACTGGCCTTGCAGGCTTCCCCAGGGGCCCTGTGTCCTGGGGTCCATGTCAGCTGTCACAGGGCAGTGTGACCCGGGCGGGTTTTCGGGCTCCCTCATGTGGCTCACTGCTTCCAGCCTGGCCTGCGGGCATAGGGGGCTTGGAGTATCCTGGGGTGTCCCTGGGGCCCAAACTGGGTGAGTGGCTGCACAGAGACTGCCTTGCTCACAAGCGAGGCCAGGTCATGGCAGTCTCGTGCTGTCCCCTGGTGGCCAGGATTGGAAGGGTCGGACGCCTCACCCATCCGCTCCCTGGGTCATTCAGCCTGAAGACTTCCCAGAGGACCTTCTCAAGCAGGTCCTTTTGTGAACATTGGGTTTTATTTCTCTCGAGTGAAAACGTGAGCGTGGAATAGCTGGCTCACAGGTGGATGCATTAACTTGAAAGAAATGGTCCGTTTTCCAAAGTGAGATTCAATTTATTTTCTTTCTTTTGTCTTTCGGAGACTGAGTCTTGCTATGCAGTTCAGGCTGGCCTTGAGCTCACTTTGTAGCTGACCTCGAACTCTCAGCAATCCTCCTGCCTCAGCCTCCTGAGTCCTGGGATTATAGGGGTGCACCACCACGCCTGGCTCAATTATTCTTTGAGGTCCCATTTTACATTTACACCAGCACTGTGTGACTGTCTAGTTGGCCCACACTTCTGCCGACACTTGGAGTCATCTGTCATTTTAAATTTAACCATCCACTGGTACCTGTATTTTTTTTTTTTTTTTTTTTTTTGGTACCAGGAGTCAAACTTAGGACCTCACGCTTGCCAGGCAGGTGCTGCGCCCACGAGCTATATCCCCAGCCCTAGGAAACTATATTTTAATTACCATTCTTGTATATATTTATTTAGAGGCAGGGCCACACTTTGCAGTCCAGGCAAGCCTTCAACTTGCTATTTAGCAGAGGCTGGCTTCAAACTCATGTTCTTCCTGCCTCAGAATCCCAGGTGCTGGGACTACAGATGTGCATGATAATTCCTGGCTGGTATCTGTATTTTTTAATCTGCACTTCCTCAATGGCTGGGGACATGAAGCATCTCTTCATGAGCTATTAACCATTCTTAATCTCTTGCAAAGTGTTCAGGGCTTTTGCTCATATATATTTTTAAATTTTTTTTAATTACTAAATTGGGGGCTGGGAATATAGCTCAGTGGCATAAGTGCCTGCCTGGCAAGCACAAGATCCTGAGTTCGATCCCCAGTACTGCAAAAAAAAAAAAAAAAAAATTTACTAAATTGAGGAGTTCTCTATTTTGGGGGAGGGAAGTTGAGACATGATCTATATAGTCACGCTGACCTCAAACCCACTTTGTAAGCCAGGCTGGTCTCGAACTCACGATGATCATCCTGCCTCAGCCTCCCAAGTGCTAGGATTACAGGTGTGTGCCACCACAGCCAGCCAGTTCTTGCATATTTTGGATACTTGCTCCTTGTCAGTTATTGCTGTATGTTCTTCCAGTCCATGGCTTGCCTACTTATTTCCCTTATTGTGTCTTTGAAGTTTGCTTCCAGGTTTGAGAAAGTCTACTTTTCAAGTATTTCTTCTATATCTTTGCTCTGGGTCCTATGCAAGAAGTCTTGATGGACAGTCATAGTTGTTTCTTGTGTTTTCCAGTGTTGCTCCTTTTTCTTTAATGTATTTCCATTTGAATTAGTAAGAATAATGACATCCTGGTCAAAACTAAAAGGTGAAAAAAAAGTGAGATCTCAAGAGGCTGAGGCAGGAGTATCTCTGTAAATTCAAGAATAGTCTGGACTACATAGTGAGCTCAAGACCAGCCTGCACTACATTAACTTTATTTTTTTTTACATTAACTTTAATAAGTTCTGATTACTCACTGCCTTGAGACCAGCCAGCCTGCACTAAAAAGCAAGATCCTGTCTCAAAAAACAAACAAACAAACAAAAAGCCTCACAAAACAAAACCCTGAGGTTATTTTTTACTTTTTTGTAGTACTGAGGACTGAACCCAAAGCCTTCACCTGAGCTACATCTCTGGCCTTTTATTTAAAAAGTTTATTATTTTAAGACAGGGTCTTGCTACGTGTCTAAGTTGCCCTGGCTGCACTGGAACTTGCAATCCTCCTGCTTCAGCCTCCCAGAGTGCTGGGATTACAGATGTGCACCACCACACCTAGGGTGAAGTATAGCGAGAGCTTGCTTCCATTCCTGTCTGTTCCTTATCCCGCACAAAATAACCACTTTTCTTATCCTTTGTTTCTAAAAATTATGTATCTCATCCTTTTCCTTAAACAAAAAGTAGAGAGCCAGGCGTGGTGGAGCACACCTGTAATCCCAGCACTCAGAAGGCTGAGGCAGGAGGATTGTTGCAAGTTCAAGGCCAGCCTGGGCTACAAAGTGAGCTCAAGCCCAGTCTGAACTGCATAGCGAGACCCTGTCTCAAAAAGACAAAAATAAATAAATGAAAAACAAAAGTAGGGTAAGGAAAAAGGGACACACACACACACACACACACGAATATATAACTTACATGTATTTGTTTATAAATGTTACGTGCGTGTGTGTGTGTGTGTGTGTGTGTGTGTGTGTTCTTCTTTTTAACAGTGTATCCTGGAGAGACCTCTTGGCGGTAATTTATGGGAATTTCCTCCTGGCCTGGCCTTTCCCCACTTATTTTTGGAAGCACTGATCATTTCCACTGTACTGGACAGCATTGCACCCACTTTGCTTCTGGTTTTGACTTGTTCTTTTTTGTTTGTTTGAGGTTTTTTTGTCTTTTTGAGACAGGGTCTTGCTATGCAGTTCAGGCTGGCCTTGAGCTCACTTTGTAGCCCAGGCTGGTCTTGAACTTACAACAATCTTCCTGCCTCAGCCTCCTGAGTGCTGAGATTACAGGCATGCTGCACCACGTGTAGGATGGCTTGTTCTTCTTTGGGAGGGATTTCTAGATGCGGTGTTGCCAGGTCCAAGGCCCCACAGCTATGACTGTCAGACACTACCACGCCCACCCCATCTCGGGGCAGGAAAGCACTGTCTGCCAAGCCCTAGCAGGGCCACCCTCCTGCGTTCTGCCCACCTGGGAGTTGGAAGCACGTGGTACCCGGTAGCATCAGGACGGGCCTGCGGCCTGGCTGTCCCCATGGGCTGTGGCCCTCTGTAGCGCTCTCTGCCTGCCCTTGGCCCTGGAACACCACCAGCTCAGCAGTCTCTCCTATAGCCTGCTCTAGCCTTTCTCACTTTAGATCAAGGTTCACTGATCATACTTGGTGGTTTTTGTCCCATTTCATAGATGAGGAGGAAGCAGTAGGGTCTAAAGAGTGAGCTAGGATCTTTCCCCAGTTCCCAAGGCTCAGGCAGTGGGGAGGCAAGCTGGCTCAAGGTCACACGCACACACTTGGATGTGTGTGTGTGACAGATGTGCCTGTACCCATACACACTCCTGTCCCCTCCTTCCCCTCTCCTGCCCTTCCCCCTCACTCTCTCTTGCTCCCCGCACCATCTTTCTCTTCTCCTGGTTTAAACTTGCAGCCCTCCTGCCTCAGCCTCCCAGAGTGCAGCACCACAGTCAGCTGCTGCATATTTCTGAGTAAGAGGTCGTGGACATCCTCACAGCTGGCGCTTTGTACGCACTGGTAACTCCTGAAGCAAGGTCGCCTCTCACGGGGTTCCCATGTCTCAGTTCTGACGCGACCTCTTTTAAGCTCAGCCCAGGGCAGCGCATGTGTCCCCCATCAGGAAGTGGGGACATAGTCCACGATGGCCGTCACCCGCTCAGCCAGTGAGAGATGGCTGAGGACTTTCACTTGGCCCCGCCCACTTCCAGCCCACCCGCACGTATGTGAGCGCGCGCACACACAGGTGGGGACACCTTGGGACAAGCACCGCTGCTCAGAACTCAGAACGCAGCGGTGCCTGGACACGTTGCTGGGGCAAAGGACTTCCACGGTGCCAAAATGGAACCTCTCCAAGAGTAAGGGTGCGCCACTCGGGAGCGGGGATGGGGGCCTCAGGCAGAAGCGGGTGCTAGGGACGTTTCCCACGGGGAGGCAGGAGAAACTGTGGTCACGTTGCCTAGCCGGGGAGGGTACTAACCTGGATGCTCAGCACCTTCCCCCAAGTCCCGCCCCCACCTTCCCAGGGGCCCAGGAGGGACAGAGGGGAGGTAGGGCCTCCCACGTCGCTCTTCTCTCTTACAGAAACACTCTGGATCTGTCAAGCAAGACTAACGTCTCCCCCACGTCAGGTACGAGCCCTGCCCGCGGTGGCTGATGGGTGAGGCCGCGCTGGGCCGTGCGGCTGAGAGGACGGGCGGTGTGCGGGTCCCGGGGCCAGTGCGAGCCAGGCCATGCTGCTGTGCTTCTCTGACCCAGTGTCCTCACCTCCTGGCCCCGGACGCTGACTGCTCCCTGTCCCAGAGTCCAGACTGGGCCAAAGTAGACAGTGCACCCTGCTCTTTGGGGCCCCATCGCGGGAGGAGACCCTGGGTGAGGAGATCCCAGCAGCCCTCTCCCTGGGAAGGGCTGGAGGAGCCGGCTGTGCAGAGGAGACCTACACAGGTCTTGGAAACATGGGGATCCCCCACTGCCCAGCCTTGAGTACGACCACGGGGCTCCCGTCCCCCCCTTTGGGCACACTAGGCATCCAGGGGCCTCGACTTCCTCTTCCAAAGAGCCCTAAGCTGCACCTGGACACAGCCCTGCCCAGGGGCTGGCAAGAGCCCTGGTGTTTTGCAAAAGCAACTCTAGGAAGAGCTCTCAGCTCAGGACACGGGGCACACCGGAGACAGAAGTGCTCTGAATCAGATCCTGGCTCCTCCACCTGCTAGCTGAACAGCCACGGTCAGCTTGGCCCTCCCTACAGGCCTGGCTTTCTGCTCTGTAAAATGGTCCTGCTGGGGGGTGTATGGTGACTGATGCACACCTGTAATCAATCCCAGCACTCTGGGAGACTGAGGCAGAGGGATCACAAATTGAAACCCACTGTGGGCAATTTAGTGACTTGGGAAGACCCTATTGCAAACTAAAGAATCAGAAAAGGAATGGAGTGTAGGTCAGTGCAAAGCCCTTGGGTTCAGCCTTCAGTGCCACAATATAAACCAACAGTCGAGGCGCCCCTTAGACTTGGGTCTGAAGATCCTTCCTTCCTCCCTCCTCCAGGGACGAATCTTCCTCCCCAGCAGCCACCTCCTTACGGCTCTTCCTGCAGGAGGTCCCTTATTGCGCACCATGTACCCTGAGGCCCACGCGGGTGAGTGTGCAGCCAGCCACCTCCTCCTGGCCTCGCTGCAGCTGCTCAGACGCAGGCTGCTGGGGCTCCCTCCCAGCCACAGACAGAACTGCACAGACAGCACCTCTTCAGGAAAGCCCTTCTGTCCGACCCCATGGCCACTCGGCTTACAGCAGCTCAAGGCCCTGCCATGGCTCATATTGGCTGCCCTATACCAAGATCAGTGCTACTGAAGCATCATCCTCCAACACGTGGTCCTGGGTGGTCAGGGCTGGTGAACAGTCGGTGCTCAGGAAGCATCTCTGAATGTTATAATCCCTTTAAGCACACACCACACCACACCACACCACACCACACCACACCACACCACCACACACCACCACGGAGGAGTGCAAAGGTGTTCTAAGACCTCCCAGGGCCTTCTTGGCACTTTACTCAGAGAACTGTTGGCCAGGATGTGTGCTTGTCAGCCTTGCATTGCTGCTGTGAAGTGCTGAACCTGAGGCAGTGAATTTAGAAGAGGAGAGGTGTGTGTGGCTCACCATCCTGGAGCTTCCAGGGCTGGACCAGGCGGCCCCGTGGCCATGGCCTCTAGTGAGCGAGCCATGCTGGTCGTGTGTGTCATAGTGAGTTTCCTTGGCCGTGAGCCAGGGAGCCGAGATGGGGCTCCACCAGTCCGTCTCCTCCGAGGACACAGACACACCCTCACTGACCTAAGGACTTCCCACAAGTCCCTCTCTCCAAGGCCCACCTTCATCCCAGCAGCGCCACCCCGGGGGACAAGCCTTTACCACATGGCCTTGGACTCTGGGTTAGACTGCAGCTGCCCGAGAGTTCCTCTGTGGGCAGCCTCAGGCTGGCACCGCAGAGATGAGACCCCACTGTGGCAAAGTGCCCCTAGGCCCACAGGCCCTGCCCCTCCCAGCCATGTACACTTCTTGCTTGGTTTCCTGCCACAAAGGGTGCGCATCACACACATCATTCTCACCCCTCATGACTCTGCTCTGCAGACCCAAGCACCCCTTGCTTGATACCCTGAGGGAGCCACAGTCCTCGGGCAGCACGAGGTCCCTCACCCAGGAAGGCGCAGCAGCTGGGCTTGGGCTCAGAACACTGATGCGCACCAGCACCACCACTGGTGTTTGGTCCTGCTGTTGGCGGTGCTGGGGGTGGACCCCAGGGCCTCACACATGCTCGACAAGCACCCCCACTGAAACAAACTCCACCCCTCAATGCCTTCCTGATGAATGCAGCGCCCCTGAGGATGCAGTGGCAGCCTCAGTTTCAATCACTGAGCAACTTCGCTGGCCCTGCTGCATATATGCCCAAGGGTGGCATGATGGGGATGCTGAAACAGCCAATGGAATGGTTTGTGCATTTGCCTTCTGCGTACTGGTGTGGCCAGGGCACCAGGCAGGGCGTTTTCATCACAAGGGCTGGAAACCACTTCCGAGAGCTTAAGGAGCCCAAGAGAACGGACCTGACGAGATGGGCAGGACACAGCAAGGGCTCCCCGCATAGAAGGGGTTGCACTTAAACCCAGGGGCACTCAATTCCTGCGTCCCTGTCTGTGCTGTGGCCGGGGGATCTTGACCACAGGAGGCCTGAGGCTAACCAAGGCGAGGTGGGTGGCTGCTGAGACCCTGCAGCAGATGAGGAGGTGGTGGGGCAAGGTGTGACCTGCCTCCCCGCCCCCAGCCATGTACAACACCATGCTGAGGGCATCAACCTCCATGCCGATCCAGGCCATGTGCCCCTACTGCGGGAACTACATCATCACAGTGACCTCCCAGGTCCCAGGACTGCTCTCCTGGCTACTGTGCACCAGTCTCTTCTTATGTGGGTGAGTGGCCTGGCCCTGGGCATCCAGCTGAGGGTGGGTGAGGCAGAGGGAAATTACATGAGACAGGCTGGGTGGAGGACAGAGGCCTCAGTGTTGACCTGGCCATTTGGCACCGGTGTCCTCCCAGGACAGATGGGTGCATAGTACCTGCCAAGCAGGTTACTGCAGGTAGGCACTGTGGCAGAGGTTACCACCAGCAAGACAGAGAGGGTCAGTACAGTCCTCAGCCAGGCCCCAGACCTGCCCCATGGCCTGGACCAGCCTGGAGGTCAGAGGGGTGCAGAGTGGCCAGGGTGCTGTTCACGATCTGACTCTTGGAGGCTGCAGGTGCTTCATGGGCTGCTGCTTCCTGCCCTTCTTCATAAGGAGCCTGATGGATGTGAAGCACTCCTGCCCCGTGTGCAACCACGAGCTCTTCCACCACCGCCGCCTGTAATCCTGAGGAATAAAGGTTACCATGGCTGCTTCAGAGTGTCCTGCAGGGGTCCCCACCAGCCCTAGCCACGTAGCGCACTCCCTCCACACTCCTGTTGCTGTGATGACAGGGTTGCTGCCCACAGGGACCCGGGACACTGCAGGTGCTCAGGCGGGGGCAGCTGGGCCACCCGGCTGTCTTGAGGTCCACCTTGCTCTCTCGAGCTGCAGCTGGGGACCATCCCCCGCCTTCCTGCTCCTGGGAAAGCCCAGTTTCAGGAAATCTGTGGTCACGGTAGATCTACAGCAGGCTCACACCACTTCCCCCTTCGGTCTCTCCCTGGTGTCCAGTGGCTCCTGTTCACCCCTGGACAGTATTCGCTCTCTTTGTTCCCAGCCTGCACGTCTGCAGTCAGGGAGAGCCTTCATCTCAAGCCTCCCTCTCCAGCCCCTTCACGGGGCTATAGTGCCCTCCAGCCACCTCTGGGGGGCGTCCTCAGCCTGTCTTGCTCCCACTGTTCTGCCAGGGCTCCTGCCCTCACCTCCCCGCCCCACCACCTTCTCCCTGGGATGCCTTCAGTGGGTCTCTATGGACCTCCTCTGCCCTCCACGATAGGTGCAGATGGCATCACCATCCCTCATCTCCCGGATACCCAAGGCAGCCTTCTGGTCCTGCCCTTTCTGCACAGTGGTTTCTACCCTGTCCTGTGCCCCACCTTCTCTTGTCCAAGGAGGAGCAGTTCCAGTGGGCTCCCTGCCTAGGTCTGTCCCCACCAGCAGCCAGTGGCCAGCACAGGTGAGGGGATTATCAGTCACTTCAGCTTGAATTGTGCCAGATACCTGCCTGGAACTCATCACCCTCAGATTAAACTGCACACAGGGCACCCAAGGCCACTTGTGAGCCAGCTCCTGCCTCCCTCCCAGGCTCCAGGCAGCCAGAACCAAGTGCTGTGCATTCAGCACTTGCCCACACCCATCCTGGGCCATCCCATCCTCCCCATCCTGACCACCTGTCCCTTGCCCTCTGCTGTCACTTTCCCCAAGCACATCTGAGCTCCTGGTACCTCCAGGACCCGGCAGGGACAGAGGTTTATGGAAATAGAGGGACAAATCTCAGGGCCCTGCAAGGCTCCCCACCAGCCCAGGTCTTATCCTTTGGCCCATCGCTCCTGCAGCCCTGCTATACCAGAGGTTGCTGCAGAGACAGAAGGCCTCAAGTTGGCTTTTGAATGGGGAAAAGGAAGGTCTGTCTGGGGACCAGGACGAAAGGGGATGGGGCAAGGGAAATGCAGCGTGCCTAGCAGACATCTCCCCCTCCATGCTAGGGATAGAAACCAGGGCCTTGCAGGGAGAAGTGGGAGACATAAGAAGAATTAAGATGCATTATGTACACGGACCAATTCCCTACAATGGACACAATCATGCACTGCAAACATGTACCAATGAAAAGAAAGGCTTCACAGCCAGCAAGTGTGTTACCACTGAGCTATACCCCCGGCACCCCACCCCACTTTTGTAGTACTGAGGATTGAATCCAGAGCCTTCACATTAAGCTCTATCCCTAGCCTCTTTTCAGAATTTTGAGACAGGGTCTCACTAAGTTACTAGACTTTCCCAGGCTGGGCTTGACCTTGTGATTGTCTTGCCTCAGCCTCCCAAGTAGCTGGGATTCTACTAGGTGTGTACTACTACCAGACTTGGCTGAAATAGATTTTTTTAAATTTTATAAAAAGATTGTTCTTGGGGCTGGAGGTGTGGCTCAGTAGTAGAGCTCTTGATTTACATGTGCAAGGCCCTGGGTTCGATCCCCAGCACCACCAAAAAAAGGAATGTTCTTTCCATCTTTCACTAAGATGAAGTTCATTAAAGATAAAAGTGAGCTGCGTATGGTGGCACACTCCTGTAATGCCAGCACTTAGGAGGCTGAGGCAGGAGGATCATTGCAAGTTTGAGGCCAGCCTGGGTTCAAAGTGAACTCAAGGCCAGCCTCAACTGCATAGTGAGACCCTGTCTCAGACAAAAAAAAAAGAAAAAAAAAAAGTTAAAAGTGAGTGAAGAATTAGGAGAAAATAAAATAGGTCAGTGGAGGCTTGTGACTCTGTTGTCACGTGCACCATGTTGGGCTCCCTGTATTGCCCACAACCCACCCTAGAAAGGCAGTGTCCCCTGAGTCTATCATATGGAAGCCCAGGCCTCACAGATTTGTGAAAATCCAGTAACTAGACTGTCAGTCAGAAATTCGGTTGTATGCACCCTGCACTCCTGCCTCAGCAAGAAAAGGTACAGGGTGGTCAGAGTATACAAGGTATGGTCAAAATATACAGTGAAGGTTTACGTTTTTATAAATTTACTGTAGGCAAAGCTCCACTGCCATTAATCACCCTCAAAATACTCCCCTTGAGAGGCCTGCTGCTGCTGAGCGCCCCCCAGTGGAAAGGCAGGCTCCTAAAGACCTCTTGCCATGCCCTAAAGTAGACTATTCGTGGATCTGGCAGCGTACGGCTTCTGGCTCTTCAAGGGCTGAGGGGCCATGAGAAGGAAACATTTTGAATCTGTCCAGGACATGGAGGCAGCCACAATGGCACAACTAAAGACACTCACAAAAGAGGACTTCCAGAGCCGCTCCAGAAAGCAGCAAGATGGGACAAGAGTGTGAGAAGTGAGGGGAGTGTTTTGAGGGGGATTGAGGGCCATGTGCCTTTTACTGTAAGAAATCTTTAAAAATTTCGAACACTGACAGTATTTTATCAGACTACACCCAGCCGGGGGGAGAGGAGCATCACCAACAGAGCTGCCATGGGCGCTGGAGGGCGGGAGGGCCAGGCAGGTCCTCATGTTGCAACAGCCAAGGGGAGGACGAGCTCTGACAGGTCTGATGCCCCAGTGGCTGCACCTCTGCTGTCTCCACTATGGCCCTGAACAGCTGCGAGCACCAGCTGCAGAATGAACACCTGTGCAGCACCAGTGCCTCCACTGCCGCACCTAGACAGAGGCTGTCTGAGAATCGGGGAGGATGAGAAGGCAAAGCTTCGGACAACTCAGGCACCTGCGGCCCTGGTGAGACCCTGAAGCCGAGGGGGCTCTGTGGGCAGTCGGGATGCGGGCAGTCGGGATGCAGGCAGCCAAGTCAGCACAGGAAGACAGGAGGCAGCCAAGCTCTAGGTGAGGCTGTGGGATCGCACACAGGATGAGGGCCGGCCTCCACCATCCCGGGACAAAGCCCCATCTGGGACCCGGGGGCCCTCAGCGGTGCTCAGCTGGTAACGGCAAGAGCCATGGCCACCTGGCCTGCACTGAATTGGTCAGATCACCTCGGGCCCGTTCTGGGAGCTGCCTTGCCTAGATTAGGGTTCCCAGACAGATCCACAGTTACCTGTGACTTGGCTTAGAACAAGGCTGGCTGCAGGCCACAGCTCCTTAGAGAAAGAGCACTCAGAGCCCTGCTCCTTGTGGGCAGACAGCCACCAGGTCCTGTCTCGAGAGAGCCGAGGGGATCCCTACCGGGCCCCGGTCCGGACATGACTGCAAGGTACTGCCCAACCCTGCTCAACATCTTTCCCTGACCCAAGAGCAGTCCAGAACCTTGGAATGGGAACTGCTCAGTGCTAGCAAACTGTCACTTGCTATCTCTCTGTGGGAGAAATCACATGGGAAATCTAGGCTTCCTAGCTGCTTCTGTCTGCAAGGGCTGCAGCATAAGCACTCACGGTACCATCTGCCTCCCACCCCAGCCTCGCTCACGCTTGCACCTCTCATGGCTCAGCCGAATGCACCATGCCCTTTTGTCTTTTTGAGACAGGGTCTTGCTATGCAGTTCAGGCTGGCCTTGAGCTCACTTTGTAGCCCAGGCTGGTCTCGAACTTACAATATCCACCTGCCTCAGCCTCCCGAGTGCTGGGATTATAGGCGTGCGCCACCGCACCTGGCTCCCATCTGCTTTTACAGAGGGCAGTCATGGCCTCCAACACCCAGGTGCCGCTGCAGACAGGCTGGGTATGGGGTGTGGCCACCCTGCCCCCTCTCCCCACGCTGGGTCCTGGTCCTCCACGCGAAGGTGACCCTCTTCCCTGGCAGATGAGCTTGGCCCACTGACTCACTAAAACTTAGGGCAGCTCCATCGTGCCACCAAGTAGCCTCAGCTCTACATCCAGCAACACAGAGCCCGTGAAGGCCCAGGTTCTGTCCCTGAGCTGCCCAGATGCCAGTTGCTTGACAGGACTTTTCAGCCTAGTATGATGAACATTACAAATGGTGCTGAGGACAGGCTCTTGGCTACTGTTCCCCTGCCACTCACCTCTGGCCTGGCCAGAGCCAAGAGATAAAATGAGGCGCTGCCCCTTATCGCAGGAGCAGGACAGAAGTGTGGGCTGGGGCGGGTCTTGCTATCAGCAGCTGAGTCACCACACATCCACCCTAGCCTGACAGTGACCCATTGCAGCTTTCACCTCCAGGCAGGCCCAGGCAGCAAGGGACACTAAAGGGCTACCAAACCAGAGGGGAACTTGAGCAACTTCCTGTGCCCTAGCTCTCCACATACCACCCATCCTGTGCATGGCCGGAGAGCCGACATCGATCCCGGGACATCTGGTAAACATGGTTTTCTCTACCTCTTGCCTTGCCCTAAGAACAACTTTGCAGGAATAAGCTTGAAGAGGCCCCAATCATTTCCGGTGGGGCAGACAGGTAGACATAAACCTTACTGCGGACTAGTGCAGGCTTCAGGAATGGTCTGGGTCCATTTGCGGCTCATGTGAAAGCCTCATGCTGTGACTATGTGGTGCCCCTCCCCAGCACCCAGCCAGTGACCTCTGGGTGGCAAGGTCCCCACTCTGAAACCCACACACAATCCTGCTCCTAAACGTCCTTCAAGAGCATTTGCGGATCTCGGCTTCTGGACCTTAGTTAAAAGTAGTAAAGTGCAAGTAAAAAATGCCCAAACTCCCACTGCCCCACAGCGAAATATTCCCTCAGCGCGAAGGTGCAGCACTGCTGGCGCCGCTGAGCCAATAACCTAACAAGGCAGTCTGGCACGGCGCTGCACACCTGTGAGCCCAGCACTTGAGAGGCTGAGGAGGATCACTGAGTTCAAGGCCAGCCTGGGCTAAAAAGATCCTGTCTCAAACAAAACAAAACCCATGTAATAAGGCATGAAATGCCATTAACCCCCAGGGCCCACATTAGACACAATTGAAGTCAGAATTGTGGCCGCTGCAGGTAATAGCACGGGGAGAGCATCCCACCAAGGCCAGGTCAGGACAAGAGGTCCAGGGTGGCAGGACTCACACAATGCTGGGGATATACAGTGCCAACCTGACGTATTTGAAACGTGTTCACATTTTTTTCAAAGGGCCAGCACTAGGGTCAGAGACTCATTCTCCCCCAGCAGATCCGAGGCATTCTCCAAACCTGCCTGCCCCAAAGAGGCCTGTGGTTCCCAACGTGGGGATGGGCTCCCTCCCCTCTAACCCTGGGCCCGCTGGGATGCAGCCTCCCATGGGGATGCCCTGCCACCAGGACAGCAGAGTAGAGGTGTTGGCTGTCAGTGCCATGAGGCCCCTGAGAGACAATATTTAGCCTCTGGCCTTGCATCAATGCTAGCTTTAATGCTGCAATAAAAGAAAACCACACAGGTCTGTCTTCACACCTTTCCCTTCAGTAATCTCTGACATCAGAAGGTGCTAACTCATCTTCTCCCTGGGAAGGTGGATCCAAACCCAGATCTCATTAATGAGGCTCAACCTCCATCAGCCTCAAAACAAGGAGCACATAGTGAGGTGCTTTCTGTGAGGTGTGCCCCGGCCACCTCCTCCTTTAGAAAGAGGCTGCCCCTGGACTCCGACTTTTCTGTCACAGGACCCACTCATACCAGGACAGTGCCATCTCCACACAGGCTGTAGCTGCTGCTTTACCAGCTTGGAGGGCGGCCGACTCCTTCTGTGCCCCAGTGTCACCACACTTCCACCCAGATGCAGACCTCCTGTGAGCAACAGAACCGCACCTCTGGACGTGCTGGTCGCTCCGACTGTCTGCTAACGCTCTCAGCAAAGGGCACTAGGACAGAGCCTGCACGATACAAGCACAAGCACAAACCCTGGTGTTGCAGACTGGCAGACCACGCAGGCTTGGTGCTCCCAAGGTGTAAAGGAGCCCCGGAAACGCCCACAGCGGCTGAGTGCTCCTGCGGCGGTCATACTCCAGATCCAAGGCCCGCGCGCTGGGGGCTCCCCTCACCAATGGAGGCAGCGTGCTGGGCACGGAGAAGGCACAACACCCTCAGAAGGCAGCGGCTCCCCTACTTTACATTTAAGAAGCTCCACTCTCATCTCAAGCCCGGTTTAGTGAATCCAAGCACCCGATACCTGAACTCGCAGTAGATGGAAATGTAAGTGTAGTACACACACAATGGACACAACGAAAAAGTTCTGACAAAAGAGTCATTTAATATCGCAGGGACAAAGTAAGTCTTAGTTACCTTGACCTATAACCAACCCCCAGCCAAGACCTACTACAAAAAACCCTTAGTGTTCATTTGAAAACTAACTCAAACGCCCAACCCCCATGACCTGCCATCTCTCCCACACATCAGACGGGAGCCTGGAGCAGGAAGGCACGCACTTCACAGTGGAAACTGAGGGCAGAAGCTGCTCCGAGGTACGGACTGGCCCAGAGACCAAGAAAGCTGAGCCCTGACACAGATGTGAGCCACATAGGGGCCATGCCAGGGCCCCAGGCACTTGAGAACAGCTACCTCCCTTGGACCACACCTTACAACATCCTGCACTGTCCCGCCACCTCAGCCGCACACTGGTCCTGCCTGGGAACGCCATGTACTTTCTGAAGCCCAGAAGTGACTCTAATGAAAAGGCAAGTCACCCCCTACCGCCCTCTGCCACCCTCAAAGACACCACTGTAAAGCCTTGGCAAGTGTGAAAGTGCTTCCAAGCCTGAGTCCAGGGAGGGCAGACACCTTCCTGAACTTCCATGCCACTCACTGAATTATAATTTTTATACAAAATTTTATTCAACATACATTTTCCAGCAAAAAGGCAATATACAGGAAGAGTTGTACACCGCTGCTACAGAAACAAAAAATACTGGAAAAGGAAGAAAGGAAGTCTGATCTGCTGGTTCTATTTTACTGCACTCAAAACCAGACACACAGCTGGCATTAGCTCCAAAATAAAAAGGAATGAGGTTGAGACGGAAATAAAGCCACAGACAGTGAGTATCCAACTTGCAGACTCACTCAACAAAAAGTGACCTCCTCCCAGTGGCAAATTTTACATGTTCATTCATTAAATATACATTTCATTTTCCCTCTTTATTTTACTTTTTTTACAAAGCCAGCAGCTTCCTAACCACTAGCGAGCATGCCCTCCTGCTAATCGGCGATGCTCTGTCCTTCCGTCCCACTGCCTCAGAATTTTACTCATCACCCTTTCACCGGCTCACATCAATGAGTGAGAGCAGCATAGTAAACCTTAATTGTATTTAACAATGTTTTCAGTTTAATAAGAAGACCCAAAAATGTCTGTCAGGACTCTACTCAGGGCGCCCGCTCTGCAAAGGGCCGCAGAACAGTGGCTGACAGAAGGAGATGGGCTTGTGAACAAGACCCAGGCGGCCGAAGGAGGAACCCAAGGCAGGGCCAACAATGCACACAATGAAGGAAAGAGCGCTATTTATTAGGTTGTGAGTTTCTCTGTTTGCCTTTACAGATGCACAAAAGGTCATTGGAAGGATAACTGAAGGAAGTCGGCCAAGCCTGCACATCGGACGGGCCGTCAGCAGGAGCAGCCAGGACCCTAGGCCGGCAGCGGGGCTCTGATCACCCACCCGCCCGAGCCCTCGTGTCGGGACAATGTCTGGGACCCTCTTCTCCCGTGCGCTGACAGTCGCCTTGCATCACGGTTACCATAAAATAACTCTCATTGGCATCCAAGCTTTATAAAAACACCTTCATTTTGCTCAAAAAGGGCAGTCAATAGATACAGAGAAGCCAAACTGAACAGCCTCAACAAAATAAAATTAACATCAGCAGCAAATCTTCTTGCTGGAAACTTCTGCTAGAGTGCACGTGTACCAAAGTTCTACGGCTGTTAAAAAGGGGCACACACCCACACGCTGTCTCTCGCCTTCAAC